>JASZXS010000056.1:0-55891 GCA_035521475.1 Tremellales sp. Uapishka_1 | reverse complement strand
CGCTCAAGGTCCACAAGGGCGAACTTCACAAGCTCAAGGGCGAGGAGGGCGCTTGGGGACTGGTCAAGTCTGCGGCTCAGATCTTCCTTGGCGGGTCCCGACCGGCCAAGGAGATCAATGTGGCCGACAAGCGACAGATCAAGAAGAAGATCAAACACGTCAAGCACCACATGCGTGCGGTCTGTGGGCAAAAGCCCCTCTCGGGTGAAATGATGGCACCTGTCGATGCACTCCTCACCCTCCTCCCCCGACTCTCGCCCAAGAAACACCATGACGAAGCGCCATCCCTCGAGGCAGAGCATTTCACCTCGACTCCGGTCCACTCGCTTGCGCCCAAGGACGCCCCCGCCGAGCCCCCGACCGAGATCATTTCGGGTCCTGGACTCGCCGCTGCCGGGGTCGTCAACCATGTCCCCGCCCGATTGATGTACACCCAGACGTCGGCTGGTCAACCCCGCATGGTCTGGAAGTTTGAAGTCGAGATGAAGGACGCTTGGTACGAGTCGTACGTCGATGTCGAGACTGGAGAGGTGCTGCGAATTGTGGATTGGGCTTCGGACGCTTCGTTCGACACCCCCAAGAAGCTTCGGAAGGGCGGTAAACAAAAGCCTGTTCCCGCTCCTCCGGTCAAGTATGATCCATACACTTACCAAGTCTTCCCGTGGGGTATGTCGTCCCTTCTCTCTGTATCAATCCGTGCTGACAGGCCACAAGGCATCAACGACCCCACGACCGGAAACCTCTCGGTCGTCACCAAGCCTTGGGACACAGTCGCCTCGCCTAACGGATGGCACTCGTACCCGACCTCTGCTAGCCCCTGGGGAAGCACTCACTTCCCTGGCATGAACGCCACCAGAAACTACACCACTCTCGCCACCACAATCGGCAACAACGTCATCGCCCACGAAGACTGGGAAGGACAGAGCAATTACTTGATGAACTACCGACCCGTCAACGAGTCACTGGTCTTTGTCTACGACTACGGAGCGCCCGACGGTCTCGCTCCCAAGGAGTACGTCGACATGGTCGTCACCCAGCTCTTCTACACCTCCAACATGTTCCACGACTTGTTGTACCGATACGGTTTCGATGAGATTTCCGGAAACTTCCAAGTCTACAACAACGGTCTCGGCGGACGAGGTGGCGATCCCGTCATCTGCAATGCGCAGGACGGGTCCGGCTACAACAAGTGAGTCTTGTCTGTCGTGAAGGGTTCGTGTAGAGTAGCCCGCTGACCCTCCTCTAGTGCCAACTTTATGACCCCTCCCGATGGACAGATGCCCCGCATGAGAATGTACATCTGGGACACGGCCACGCCGTTCAGAGACGGTGATCTCGAAGCCGGTATCGTCATCCACGAGTACTCGCATGGTCTTTCGACCCGTCTGACCGGTGGTCCCGCCAACTCGGGTTGCCTGGGCTACGGAGAGGCCGGTGGTATGGGTGAAGGATGGGGAGATGCTCTTGCCACTTTGATCCGACAGATCGAAGAGCACAAGTTCTTCAAGTGAGTTGCATGAGACGAGCAGGGTGATTTGCCGCTGACGGCCAGCAGGAACAACACCGATGTTTACCCCATGGGTGCTTGGGCTGCCAACCGAGCTACTGGTATCCGAAACTACGCCTACAGCAGAAATGCGACCTTGAACCCTAGCTCGTACCGAACGCTCGACCAACCTGGATACTACGGCGTTCATGGTGAGTCTGCTGCGATTTTCAGCCTAAGCATTGCTGACGGTCAACACAGCCATTGGCGAGGTGTGGGCCGAGTTCCTGTTCGTCATGTCGTCAGCGCTCGTCGAGAAGTACGGATTCTCCGAGACCCTGTTCCCTCCGACCAACACTTCCGCGGCGAACGATTTCTACACTACCACTCTTGAAGAGTCGGTCGACTCGCTTGGACGGCCCAAGCCCCTCATTCCCAAGCACGGAAACACTCTGGCCTTCCAGCTCATTGTCGATGGCATGAAGATCCAGCCATGTCGACCATCGTTCTTTGCTGCCCGAGACGCCATCATCCAGGCCGACCAAATCTTGACCGGCGGAGCAAACGGTTGTTTGATCTGGAAAGCGTTCGCCGAGCGAGGTCTCGGTGTCGATGCGGCTGTCCGAGGCCAGACCCCCTGGGGAGGCGGTATCCGAACCAACGGATTCAAGGTCCCCGCCAAGGTTTGCAAGTAACCGTCAGCGTTGGAGTCGCAGTCAGTCGGCGAGGGTAGGGCGGGTGGAAGAGATGTGAGAAGTGGTGTACATCAAGTTTGTAGATCATACTAGATTACATAAGGAGGCCTAGAAGGAGGCGTTGTACTATGGTCGTTGTTTGGAATGTATCTCATCGGAATGAAACTACCGTGCTAGTACAGTCTGTACATGGAAACACCTAACACAGATACTACAACACCTCTCGTACTATTACATGATCAACGTCAGAGGACCCGCAGGCAAATCCACTAGTTCGGGCCCACTTTCGCCCCCATCCCCGCACGTAGCAAACTTGACTTGGTCGATTTCGGCCCGACGTTTCCCGCCGCAGATTTGATAGACTGGGACGAAGTCGTGGTATTCGTTGCCGGTTGCACTGAAGTAGCAGAAGCAGGAGCTACGGGAGGAGCTCGTAGCTTCGCGGCTTTGTTCAGCCTCGGCATCTGTTCGGTAATGATCAGTTGCCGTCATTGGTTTAACGGATATCGTTCAGACACTCACAATACTGGGCAGCCCGAGACTCTTGACGCCGGCGACGCTGGCTCGTCTGGCCAGCTTTGCCGCTTTCTCCTTCTCTTCTCTATCGAGCTTGGACTGGACATCGTCCGAGACTCGGCTCTGGGTCTTTGACAGCGTGATTCCAGCCCCGGTGCGCAGTGTCGACGCCTTGTTGGTTCGCGGGACCTGGTTTCCACGCTATTGTCAGCGAGCGAGCGAGCTTGGGACTGGGCCACGGACGCACGATTGCCGGCGCCGAGAGACTCGGCAGGACGCCCATGCTTTTCCTTCGGTCCGCTTTCGCGAGCTTCTCCTCGTCCGCCTTGAGCTTGTTGGCGGCGGCCGTCGCGACGTGGTCGCGTTTCGGGACGGCGGCGGGGGGCGGTTGGCCCGATCGTAGCTGGGACGATTTGGTCGACCGGGGCTCGACCGCCGGGTGAGATAGTGACTTGATGTTCTGCCATACGGCAAGTCAGTCGCTTCTTTAGGCACTGAATGAGAGGTATAAGGACGAACAATGTCCAGATTGCGTTTGTGGCCTGGGATTGCGTCAAAGCCCGATCCTGCTGCAGCCTTCAGTGCAGCAGCACCACCCTTGGGCTTGTTATCTTTGTCCCATGCGAGACCGAGACGCAGCGCGGCCGATTTGGTCATTCGAGGACCCATCCCTTCGGTCCGCATTGTCGTTGGCGCCGGGCGCGCTTTGAAGCCTGACTTGACGACGCCCGCTGGGGGAACAGCCTTTATATCCTTCATCGACTGGTGTTTCGCCAGCGACGAGAGGATCGGGTCGGACTGTACGTCGGTGCTCGTGATTTCTTGCGTGTCGAATGGGTGGGGTTCATCGACAGATAGGGGCGCGAGGTCGGCCGTGGAAATAGGGGAGAAGGTCTCGGTGTGGATGGTTGCCGGGGTGATGAAGTCGGCCTCGGAGGAAGGTGACGTTTCCATGATGGTACCGTCGAGCAGAGGATGTGATGTAGGCGAGATGGAAGACGAGATCAACAAAGTGCGTTGCGTCCTTTCAATCAACGCTCGGAGGTGGATTCCGGTGGACCCCTGTTTCGACAATGAGGGTGTCCCCGTACGATGGCGTCCTGCTGAAACACGAAGTACGAGTGTTCAACAGTGCTTGGTATGAACGCCGTCTCCGAGTGATTGATGCTTGTACGCTGCCGAGGCTGAATGAACTGATCCGTGCATTCAACCATCAGTCAATTGTCAACAATCACTCAGGGGTGAACCACGTGAGCGGGGTGGAAGAGGAAGTCATGCCGGCAGACATGTTGCAACGGTTCTGTGGTGAGTGATGCTGAACTGCATGGAAGGCTAGGAAGAGTCGGATATCTAGATACTTTGGGTGTGTGTGTTGCATCACATGCATGTGAGGGCAACATACACATCCAAGCAAGAGAAATCGGACGGACGTCCCTTCAAGTTTACGAGGCGTGAAAATGATTGCTAATCAGCGGTAACTTTTACGCTTATATCCGAGGAGGATGAGCAATCAGTTCGTGACATCACTCGGGGTTGCATTACAGTACTTGGGCTCACACAGGAGTGCCCGAGAATGTAAGCAATGGCCGATCAAGCATTGGACGTATAAAGCGCACTCCTCTGAACTCTCCATCCTACCATCACTCGTCCTGCACGTCTACCTCTCCAACCGTCCAACGCCATACAATCATGAGCAGCGGTTTTACCTACGCTATCACCGGTGCAAACCGTGGTTTAGGTGTCCGTGTCCTCCTGTCCCTTCCTATGCCTTCCCGCCGGCTGATCAAATGTCTTCACAGCTCGAGTTCGTTACTCAATTCCTGGCCAAGGGAAACACCGTTGTGGCTCTCTGCCGGAGTCCCGCCGACGCGAAGGACCTCCTCGCCCTCAAGCAAAAGTACGGCGACCATCGGCTGCACATCGTCGCGTGTGATGTCTCGGATCACAAGACGGTCGAGGTGGGTTCATCTGCTCCTCGACAGAATGTGGCGCTGACGTCTGCGGTTCTGCAAACCTCATAGGCCGCCGCCAAGGAGACGGCTCAGCTCACCGGAGGGAAACTCGACTTCCTCATCAACAACGCGTACTCGAGTAATGCGTACGACGACTTTCACGACCTGACCAAGTAGTATGTCGTCTCGGACTCCCCTCCTTGTGGTTGGTATCACTGGCCGGTGGGAGCTGACACCATGTCGTTCTTCAGCGATAGTCCCGAAGCGTTGAACAAAGACTTCAACAATCACTGGTCCGTCAGCGTCCTGGGAATCGTGCACACCATCAACAACTTCCTCCCGCTCCTCCGGCAGGGGACGAAGAAGACCATCATCAATTTGAACACTGGGCTCGCCGATGCCCAGTTCTCCGTCGATGCCGATTACGAGCGATCCGCTTCCTACGGCGCCACCAAGGCCGCTGCCGAGTTCATCTCGGTCAAATACTCGATCATCCTCAAGCCGGAAAACTTCATCGTCGTCTCCATCTCCCCTGGGGTGGTCGCCACGCAGACCGAGGCTCCTCCCTCCGAAGCTTGGTTCACCGAAGGCGTGACGTACATGGGCGCCAAATTCGCCGCACTATACCCCGACTGGAAGGGTCCGATCACGCCGGAGCAGTCTGTCACCATGATGTCCAAGGTGTTCGATACTCTCACGCCCGCAGATACCGGGAAGTTCGTCAGTCACAAGGGGAACAAGGAGTGGCTGTAGACATCGTATATAGAAGCAAGTGAAATCAAGAGAGACCGTTTGAATGTGTATTCCATCTGCAGGAGAACACGCCCAGTCTACCCAAGGACGTACTCCACATGAAGTCGGTAATTCTGATCTATATCCTGAAAGTACCGAACCCTCTCCTCGCGGGCTGTGATCTCTTCCTGAAACTCCATGAGCGCTTGTCCCAAACCACCAGAGCTGAAATCTACCTCCGTCAGAACTGTCTGTGACATCCGGGTCTTCGTACCCGTCTTCGTTGGGCCTTCGTCCACTATGGCACTCGGCGGACGCACCCTCTCGCCCTCCATCATCCTCGCGAGGAACCGAGCGCCTCGCCAACCCCCTTCAGCCTTTCTTCCCGCTCTGCTGCGCCCGGGTCGAGAGACCGACGGAGGAATCGACGATGCGATAGATAGGATGAGGGAGGGTGTTTTGGAGAAGATCATGGGGGAGAGAGGAGTCGCCGGGGAGAGGGTGTCGAGTTGCGACGAAGGACACCATCTAGTCGGGACGGTGTCTGCTTCGGTCAATTGAAAACCACGGGAAAGGAAAAGAGGGCACGGCACCTCGGAGGCGATTGAAGAGCCAGTCAAAGCCGAGCGTAACGTCGCTCTGCTCGTTCAACGTAGTATTCGGAAACGGCGCGTCCTTATTTCGGAGCGAAGACTGCTGGTGACTGCCTCCTTCACTGTGAGTCGAATGAAGGCCAACTATCGCGTCGCCCGATTCTCTTGGCAGAACGTCTTCGCCGCCATCTTGACCATGTCTACCAACTTCCAATTCATCCTCAGCGATAAAATCGCTTTCCACCTCCCTCACCCCGTCGTCCTCGTAGTCCACCCCGGCCACTAACCCTTCCTTCTTGCTCGACTTGGTCTCCGAGATGATTTCCTCGCCGACTATTGCAGGTCCCCGTCTGGAAGTACCTTCACTTGCAGCAGCTGACCCATGCTCGAGCTCTCGGTCTCTCTGAATCTCCTCTCGCTTCGTAGAGGCCACAGGCAGTTCGGCCTTTCCTTCGCCGGACCTCTCGACCGTGCTTCCGATCATAAGGGTACTATCTCGTTCTTTGCTTTGCGACGTGCCCAGGACGAGTGGCAAAGATAATCTTGTTCTTTTCGAAACCGGTGTCGGCCCGCCCCTTCCCTCTCCACTCCCCCTGGACCTATTTCGCTTCTGCGACCTCCTCTCTCTAAATTCCTTTTCCCGTTGTTCACTGATTATCGTCGTCTCGTCCTCTTCTTCTGAACACGATGGCACTTTGGCTCCGGGGACCTTGTACGGTGTACTTCTCCTCGTGGCGATCTTGCTTGTGGCCTGACTAGAGGGGGCCCTCCCCTCCAGATCATTCAGCGGGACACTGACGTCCACCTCGTCCCCCATCGATCGAGTCGTAGTCAGTCCCAACGCCGAGAACGACGAAACATCGTTCAGGGGAACGAGATATTCCTCCACCCCTCCGTATCCGCCGGTGTCGAAGCCGGGAGTCGCGTCTCTTGACAGCTGGAGCGAGAGATCGTTTAATGGAACCTCGAGATCACGGACGACTTCCTCTGTGATCTCGGAAAATATCCCGGACATCGCTTCTGGGAGCGATCGGTCGGGAGCGGGAACGGGTATTGGCTCGACGTTATCGAACGAGACCGAGGGTTCCGGTATAGAGGAGGACTCCGAGTCGAGCATAACAGAGTCGGCAAACGTGGCCGTATCGTCTAGCGGGAGTCTTTGGCCGCGGGGTGTCGATTCGGTGCCGATACTCTGGAGTTCCATTCGTCAAATCAGTGGAACGATATTGGGAAGGACCTACCTGCGAGGTCTTGCGGAGCTTCTTCGGCTGCCCAGGCGTTCCCTGCATCCCCATACCGAGTCCTCTCTTCGTCATACCGGCAGAACCAAACACCCCGTCCGATCCACTCCCACTTCCCGACTTGGCGTTGGGTCCCCGGCGCCATTTCCTCAGACCGGCGATGACTAAGTTTGATGTGGAGGCCAAGGCGGAGGATGCTCGCTGCAGATGGGTTCGCCCGTGCGGGACGGAGGCTGGGGACGAGGGCAGGAGAGAACGAGCATGGCGATGGAATGGTGTCGGGGACGAGGGCTGCATGTTGTTGGCAAAGAGAAAGACAGGACCGGCGCAGGAATGAACTCGGGTGGCGAATATTTACGCACAGACCTTTGCGGTCGAGAGATAGTTCAACAGGGATGCATACAGCTACAACACGGAACCATACCTCTACTCATCCACTTCGCCCAGTTGAACGCTCAACTACAATGCACAACAGATCTAAGCTGCGAACTGGAGTATAGCGAGATCGTTAGCTGGTTCTCATGACTTGACTAGAGCAAGAGCTCACCCTCGTAAAGGTCCTGCCAAAGAAATCGGCGTTGCCCTTATGATAGTCCTTGTCCTTGTCCTTCGGCTTGAACATCGCCTTGACAGCATCGCTCATTCCCTCCTGCGCGACCAATCGCTTCTGCTCCTGCTCGGCCAGTTTTTGCGCGACAGAAGACGCAGCCTTGATTGTCGGCACAAGCACGACCTTCTCCTTCTCCTTCTCCTTCTTGACTTTGGTCTTGGCAGCCTTCGTGTCGACCTCGCCAGACACAGCAGAGTCCGCTTTGCGTTTCTTAGACTTTACCGAAGCCCTAGTGATAAGAAGGTTCTCAAGCAGGCTCTCTTGAATGAGTCGCGAGGGGTTGATGGCGAGTACTGAGGTGGGTAGTGTCGGATCGAATGCTTTCGTGCAGTTTGGACAGGCAACTAAGCTCTCCTTCTCGGTGGCTTCGCGTTCCTTCTCGGTCTCAACAGGTGCTTCCTCGGTCACAGCTGCGGCAACGCCTTTGGAGAGCGACGGGATGACGGCCCGGATGGCTGCGTCGGAGAAGACACATCCACACGGTCGAAGAGCGATGAAGGGTACTGTGCCCGACATCTCTCGAAAGGTCAAGGGACAGACAAACGGCGCTCGCAGGGGAACGGCATTTGTCGTGGAAGAGGAGGGAGGGGAGAGTGTTGGGTTCAGAGTGAGGTTGAGCGTCAAGAGGTCCTGCAAGGAAACGGTATGAGTCAAGTTATATCGGGAGTAAAGCACAAGACACCCACCTTTACTCCCTTGAGATATCCACAGATCTGATCACCGTCTCCGTACTTGGACTTGTCGAGGAAGTACTCGATGATCGCGTCCTTGTTGTACAGTTTCCCCAAGGGATCCGCGACGACCGGTCGATTCAGCGGTTTCTGTGTTTCAGATACTGGTCAGGGGTGGTCTCAGCAAAACGGCTAAGTTGACCAACCTTGCTCAGCGCACATAGCAGATACAGTTCCCTCAAGAGCGCCTTGTCGGCCACGCGTGGCGCTGCTTTCGTCTTCACCAGATCGCTTCGATCAGGGATGGATCCTCCATCGGCTCCCATGTTGATATGTACTTCACGAGATCAAAGTGGACGACTGGACATGAACGAGGGAGACAATTCAACGAGGCCTCGAGGTCGGTGGCAAAGCATGCCACACTCGGGAATAGTGCTCAACCCCGAGACTGACCACCCTCGCACCAAACGATGGAGTATTTCTTTCCCCCTTGCCTCCTCCAACCTTCCCTCTCATCGTCTCCATACTGCATCGCCGGATTTCAGCCTAGTGTCTGGCTTCGGCATCGTCCAAGCTCGTCCGCTCTGCGGCGGGACGAGCACCATTCGACTGGTGAGTCTTGCTCCCAATTCTTCCTCCCTTACCTGCCCCCGCCCAATCCCATTTCTATGATGTAAAAAACAGTTCTGCTACCGAGAGTTCATGAGCGATAGACTAAATATACCAAAAAACAATATCTGACCCGTACCATCAATCCTGCTGTTCTGATTTCGTTACTCGTAACCGCATGCTGACATGGATTCGATAGTCTCTCTCCCCGACCCACTCATCCTCGAGGGCGTGAGTGTCTTTTGATCCAGATCTCATCTACCCCTGTCTTTCCCCTTTTCCCATCGTCAACATGATTTAACCTTCAGCTCAATCCATTCTCTGACGGTCCTCATTCCTCCTTGTTTCCTCAAACCCGTCAACCGACTTCTACCCCAAGCCGAATAGTTCCGGCCACTTATTACTCCTCTCGAGGAGGAACAGGGTCAGGGCTTCCTTCCGCGATGACGGGGCGGATACCGTGCTGATGACCTGTGATGGGGCCTTGTTGAAGATCTCGTATCGACGTTTTGTCGATCTTGGTCGGATCAAGGTGTTTGTGTGGAACATTGACGGGATGCGGGCGGTATGCTTACCTGGCTTCTATGATTCATCTCTTCTCTCCAACCCTGTTATTCGTGTTGATTGCGATGCATGTGTTGACATTCGACCTCTCCATCATGTAGATCCTGCCAACATGTCGCATTTCCCTAACAACCCGACCAACAATCAATTCTTTCGCCCGATTCAACTGAACCAAGGCAACAATGGCCAGCCGTCCAACATGACCTTTCCCCCGGGCCAATCCCATCCCTCGAACCAATTCACCCAATCGACCCATCTTCAGAATGTCGCCGACTTTCACGCCAACCGCGCTGTGGCGAATCAACGCCCTCCGCCGTCAAACCAATTGACTTCGGCCCAACAAGCCGTGATTCAACAACAACGACAGCTGGCGCTTCAGCTCCAGGCGCATCAGGCTGCAGTGCAACAGCAGCTTCGCCCAGCGGTGCAGCAAGGGTCAAACCGACCACCTAATTCTTCCGCCCCCGCCCCCCATGAATCCCAGTCGTCCCTCCATCCGGCCTTGCTTCCTGGCGCCCACATCCCTGCGTCGGCACCTTCCCCTCCTCGACCGGCGAATGCCGCGCGACGCGATTCAATACCGGTCACTCAAGCGTTCAGGCCGACTCCGCAGGCACTGCTGAAGATTGAGCAGGATGCTAGGGCGGCTGCGGCTGCTAAAGCCAAGCCGAAACCAAACCTGAAGCTGCCGCCTCAACCACCGGTATTCAGCCGAGGCCCATCGGTTCAGTATCTTCCTCGACCGGATCAGCTTGCGAGCCAGAGGTCTCCTGCGCAGTTGACCGAGTACCGGCCGATGAGGGACGGACCGCAAATGGAAGTCCAAGAGATAAGGAAGAGGAGAGATGATGGGATGAGGGGGTCGATGCGAGGCGAGAGTGAGTGACCGTCTTGCCCAATCGAACTTCGTGTTTATTAATTGCTCTCCAGTTTCCAGGTTGATGTATGCTGCTGGAGACGTTGTAGAACCCGATATCGACTCGGTCGATTACATGGAGGATCTGGTGGTGGATTTTCTGGCCGACTTGGTGAGTCTGACAGGTGGAGACTGTAGAATCCCATCGCTTACTCCAAAACCAGTGTCGTCCAGTTGCTCCCATCCGGGCCAACCAACATTCGATCCTTCAGTCCGTCCCTCTCACTGCTCCCATTATCCGTCATCGACTCTCGCATCCGACGCTGAAGAAGTACGCCGACCGGTTCGACCACATGCTCTACATGTCGACGGAACTCGCAACCTCTCGACGGGTTGCCGCGCCAAACAATCATGACCTGATCGAGTTGGCCGGAAAGGCCTATCTCGGCTTGGACGAACCTGCCAGCCCGGACAAGAAGACGAGGAAAAAGAAGGGCGTCGGTGCCGATGGGAAGGAGTTGACTGGACCCAAGGAAAAAGTCAAGCCGGGACCAAAGAAGGGCTGGAAGAGGGAAAGAGAAGAGAAGGGGATCTCTGGGGACGTGGCGAAGAAGGCAAAGGGCGTGAAGCGGGTCAAAAAGGAAGGATCCGTGTCGGGCGCTTAGAGAGTAGACGGCAGAGGGCCGCTTGTAGCCATTGTATTGAGGACGCTAGTCAGGTTGTATTTGGATGACTTAATGAAACTTGCCAAGATCTTCAATGTGATGTAGCAGAGGCAAAGGAAGACGCAGTACAGTTCCTGCTGGACCCGAGCGTTTGGACCGGAACAGGCGGAAACCAATACAGTCTAGTTGATTGATTACCAGTACCCAACTTCGATGCGGCGGCTCTCATCCTGCTTGTCGAAAGAAACTTGCCACTTCCTGCTCCGGGAACGACGAGATAATTCGCGTAGACTTCGGGCAGGAACAGGTTCTCCCTTATCGGCACCGGGTCCCATCTTTGACTGAAATCATTGGAAAAGTCTACGCGTTTAGCTTGGAGACCGAAGGCCAAGCCGATGATGCCATATCCACTCACACTGGTTATCATGGTGGCAAGCGGTCTACTGTGACTCCGGAACAGGCATACCGATCTGCACGTGGCGAGACACGTTAGACGACATTCTGCTCGCTCTGCCTATACCAAGACTCACCATAGCAAAGGCCTTCATCAATACCATGGACGCAGTCAACACGCCTGACTGCTCCCTGTCATATCCTCTGACCGGATCTTCCTGTTCAGGACGTCTTGAAATATCCTTTGCAGTGAGCTTCGCTTGGAGACGGGTCATTACTCTTAGGATGCAATGACATCTTTCTTTCGCTATAAAACGCTCTCCAATTGGTGAGATCGAGTGGGAGGCGAGCGTCAGTGGTGTGTTTGCCTCAGGAGTCCATCTAGGTCTCACAGTGACAGGATTAGGAACATCGACTTGATGGCTGGATGGGAGGATCCCATACTGAACTGCCACGAAGCCTCCGGCACTTTCCAGTGAATCTGATACCAATCGCAAGGAGGCTGATTCTTCATGTCGGCGTTCGCCGCCTACCCCTTGCTCTGATTTCTATCAGTCAGTCATCTGGATTCTCGCCTGACCCTCGACCTCGCTCATAAAGCTCGTTATCCAGTCTCTAAGCCACCCTTCTATTGTCTCTGTTTCAATCACCACCTCATCATGCCCAGCCTGAAATTCTGTGGCGAATGGTACGTCCGCGCCGCTGAGCCGCCTCGAGTCCGCAGTGGCAACTAACTCTCTCCCTTGACTCAGCAACAACCTCCTCTATCCCAAAGTGAGTCTCATCTGACCCTCCCATCGCTCGTCAAATTGAGTGATCTACCGACTCACCCCCTACTTCCCACAGTCCGATAACAACGCCAAGATCCTCCTCTACGCTTGTCGGAATTGCAACTACACCGAGAACGCGACGGCCGATTTTGGCTCTGCGCCGTGCGTGTACAAAAACGATTTGCTGACTGTCGCGCGGTAGGTCGATCCCTTGTTGAGATTGGTCCCTCTAGCTTACCAATACGATCCAGTGAGCAAGCAGGGGAAACAAAAGACCTCGATACGGATCCGACATTACAGCGCTCGGATATCCAGTGCCCGCAGTGTGGTCAGCACGGGTCCGTTGGTTGCTGTCTTGCATGTATTGGGTATCACCTGACGATTCACTTGTCTGCAGGGCGGTGTTCTACCAAGATCAAGGGAAACGAATCACGACAAACATGACGCTGTTCTACTACTGCACGCATTGCAAACACAACTTCAGGGATCCCAACGTCAAGGTGCGGTAGGATGTCGAGTATGGAAGGCGATTAGACTGGAAGGGCGAATACCAATAACGAACAAAAGATACCCAATATGAGAGATGCTTAGACTATAATGCAAGGTATATGACCACAAAAACCCACGAAACCGCCCTTCCATTTTACTCTGGTTCTGTGTCCAGGACCATCCCTCCTGTCTTCAAATGCGCGATAAACTTTCGCCAGATCCCGGCACCCTCACTCCCCCTACTAGAGACTGCCTTCCCCATCGTCCTCTGTGACCCGACGATGATCAACGCCTAGTAAGACTGTAAGCACTCGGCGCATCTCCCGTATGCACAGAGTTATGACCCACTCTCTTTGCCCGCGTAATGCCCACGTTCAGCCTCCGCCAATCCGCCATGAACCCAATCGATCCCCGCTGATTCGACCGCACGGTGGAAAAGATGATGACCTCCTTTTCCCTCCCTTCGAACCCGTCCACCGTCTTGATTTCGATATCCATCACCTCTTGATACCTCTCGTCTCCAATGACGGCTCGCATGGCCTCTCTCTTGTCTTCGTCCCAATTGAGATGTTTGTGTAACAAACGGATCTGTGACGCATAAGGCGCGATGATGCCGATCTGCGACCCGCGCAGATCCTGAGAAGCAAAAACCTCTCAGCTCCGCAGTTCATGCTCGTATCAAAGCAGCAGACACCTACAGGATTTTTGGCCAAGAGGTCCGTCACGATATCGCACACTTTTTCCACATCCCCGTAGTTCTCGATCGACTTGTTCATCGGACTCTCTGGGTGCTCGTGATCGACAAAAGTCATGTTCTTTCTCTTATTTGTCTCTGGATCCACGACCAGGAATTCGGTTTCCGGAGGATCGAGGTGGAATGACGAAGTTCCGTCTTTGAGAGCTGACGCATAGAACGCTTGGTTCGGGAAGTGCGAAATGGCGGGATGCATTCGGTATTGCGTATCAAGCATGACCGAAGGGGTAACTGCATATCTCGTAAACACGTACATGAGCGTGAGGGGAAACAACTCACGCTGTTCGTGGATCAACCTCTCGAACAGACTGATCGCTAATCCACCTTCCTGGGCATCGGGGGAGATAATAACGGGTGGTAATTGTTTATGATCACCTATGATTGCGACGTGTGATGACTGCAGGGATGCGACATAAATTCAAGTCCAGGAATATCGGGTAATATGTTACGTACTCCTTTCATTAGAGGCACCAGCGACAGCGGTTCGGTAGCCATTGAAGCCTCGTCTAGAAAGACCATGGGGAAATCGATAACCTTTTCAATGGTCAGCAAGTCCCAAAGTTGGCAGTTTAGTTAGCTTACCTTCAATGTACTTGATGCTGCTGAAAGACAGGTCGTACATATCTAGCAACACAGATCAGTCCTCTTCTCTTCACTCAGTCTCCGACAACTCACGACGTCCGCGCTTGTAGCTACTTCCTGCTGCATCACCCTCTTCTTGTAAAAAAGCTTGCCCTTGATGGCGTTCAACTGCGAGTCTAGCTCGCCGACGGGATCAGCTCTGATCTTCATGGCGGATCACCCACAAAAGAGCTCACTATGATCGCGCTCCCGCTTCTCCGGTTCCAGAGCATACATCGAATCGACTTGTTTCTGCAGTTTCTCGACACCTTTGTAGAGCGGGTGCCTCATCAGTTCCGCCTCGTACGTGTCGTCCAAAAGGTCCTCGCGAACCCTCTCGGTTGCGCCGAATCGGATCCCTCTGACGCCGTGGTCTCGAAGACCGGACAAGACGTTATCGACCGCCACATTGGTATGGGCGCAAACTAGGATCGGGAAGGGGATCTCCCAGTGTTTCTGCGACCGAGAGGATGAGCAAATAAGAGCGAAAAGGTGAGAGCAATTATTCACCTTGAGGAGCTTGATAGTTTCGATGATCACTCTTGTTTTACCCTTCAACATTCATATCCGATCAGCCACAGTCGAATAGAGAGCACAGAACACTGACGGTGCCAGGAGGCTACCGAGTACTTCGTTTAGCATGTGACAGCAGAAGAGAGATGGATCGAGACTTACACCTTGTACCAAACTCAGCCTCTCGCTGAGCATCATGGCGATCGCTCGCATCTGACTCGGATTCAACTTCAACACTGGATCGCCCTCAACCCTGACGGGCTTTTCTCGTCTATAGCGCTCTGTCCATGACCTGATCAATTGATTCCTCGCGAGTATGCCCTCCTTCTGGTCCAGATGCGCCGGAATCGCAGTAGCATCCACGTCGGTCGGTTTCAACGGCGCCAGACTGGTTGCTGCAGCAACGTAATCTTCTTGAAAGGCTCGGAGGAAGGTGGAGCGGAGAGCGGTACCGTTCAGTATCGTCTGTTCTTTACGGCGTTTTCTTGGGTGGGAGAAGTGGGTTTCGACCGCTATTTCCTCGGCTTGTCGGGGCGACAGCGCGAGGTCTGGAAGAGAGGGAGGAGAGAAAGACGATGGGGGAGAGGAAGGAGGGATGTCCGACATATCTTGCATAAAGGGGTCGAGGTTGAGCGCTTTAATGGCGGCGAGCTGCACTTGGAACGAATAGTCACTGGGCCCCTCGTCCAGCCTTCCACCCGCAATCAATCAATTTGTCCGTACCCTCGGAGCACAGACTACCCACCTCCAACTGCCTTTCTCGATCTCGGTGATAGATTCAGGAAAGGTGACCTTGACGTATCCCTTGGCAGAGCTGTACACCTTGCCAAACATCTGGTTGCCACCCGTATCCACAATGGCGTCGACATTGGGATCTCTTCGAGAAAGGATCACTGTCGTCCCAGACCTTGCGAGACATTGTGAGCGGAAGAAGGCAGCAAGGGAGGGCGAGAGCACCTACTTGAGTCTGTGGAACGGCAGCGCACTGGTCGCCGCTTTCCCAGCCTTGGAGAACCTGACCACCACACCAGTAGTCTTTCCTTTGGGTTGCGTGTCGATATTGGCGACCATATCGGGCAGAGTATATCCTTCTCTCGTCAGCCTCTCGAGCGAGAACTCGGTCATTCGCAAGTTGAACAATCGTTCCTCTTCTGCCTGCTCGGCCTTCAACAGCGGGATGAAGCTGTCCCGCCCACCTCAGCTGGATTCTCTTTCTGTTTCTCGCTCGCACTCACCGACTCGAATATCGCTCGACCTCTGCGTAGAAATCGTTCCCGGGATTCAGCTTGCCAAACTCTGCCGGGCGGCGCTGCACAATCCGTTCCGTGCCGTACCATGAGGTCCCCTCGGTCTTCTTCTTCGTCCTACTGAGTGCCCTCTCGCGCCAATCGAAACGCGTCTGGCCGTCAGGCGGGAACGCGTTCTCGGGCAAGGGCGGAAGAGGAGCAGCGTTGGGAGTCCGCTTCTTGGACCTCCGCCTGGGGCTGCCAGATACATCGGTCGGGTACTCTTGCAGCGGAGGAGGCGAGGATAGCGGTAGTTCGGCATCGTAGTAGTGCTCCTCGGGAGGATGGGGTTCCGGAGAGATCATGTGAAAGTCATCTTCGGACGGTTGGTACTCGTAGTCTGCCGGGCTGTCGCTGCTATACCGGGAGGGGACCGGAGGGGGTCCGATGGGGTGGATGTCATCCCAGTCCGTGGGTCTCGACAAAGGCTGGGCATGCTGACGAGATGTCGAAGTGAGATATTGATTCTCGCAGCGGGAGAGTGCAGTAGGGAAGCACCTCAATAGAAGAGTACCGCTTCTACCCCGGAGGGCAGAGCTCGATGCCGGAAGACGGAGCAGAGTGGGCAGTCGGGTAGGTGCGGGAAGGGGTGAACGTAGAATGAGTGTGATGATCCGGATGGTTCCCGGTAGCTTTTTGCTTCTAGTGTTTTTGGTGTAGCTGCGGAACGTAGAAGACGAGAGACGAGAGATGGGGTATACAAGCAGGCGAGGGTTATTATACAATGGCGATTAGTAAAAGTCGATAGAATCCCATATCAGCTGAGACGCGGTACCGATTTCCAGGGGTACGGATCTTTGTTTTCACGGTGGCAAATCTCCTGCTTGTTCGTCCTCAATCGAGTAAGTGGCCCACTAGCATCGTTCAGAATGATACATTCGCAATGGTTATGGCGGGCAGGACGCCTGTGCGACCAGTTCTCTAGTTTCTCTCTCTACAACAAAAGCCAAAGTCTTCAATTTCTTTTTTCGTATCTGTAGGGTCGCCTCTAATCTATATGCAGGGATGCGCGTCAAACCAGAATGGGTGTGGAGCTTCGAATCTCGTGCTCGAGATGCTCAATCATCCCGGCTCCATGGTCATGCTTGATGAGCTCGATACCGTAGTCGTGTCGGATCGCTCGCGGCTGGTGGATTGCATGATTGGGCGAGGGCAGGCCTTCGGTGATATGGAGATCATTGATGAGGCCGGTCGAGAGGTCGTAGAGCTGCGAGGCCAGATTGAGATCAACTTAGGTATCGAGAGGAGAAGAGCTACTTGCCCATCCATGGACGTAAACTTGGGGCATCTCACCCTTCTTTGCCTTGGACCATGCGTCTTGGATGGTCTGGTTGTGAGTGGCATTAGATACAATCGAGGCGATACATCGAAGCGACGCGTAGACAACCACCTACATCAGACTTGATAGCATTCTTGACGCTCATTTTCACATTCTCCTCGATGAGGTCGTCGAAAGAGCTTTCTTCTGGCAGGGCATGACGAAGGCGAACGAGCGGATCGAGGAACCGCGACAACGGGGTTGACGACTCAGAAGCTGGAGTGGCGCAGGATTCGTCCGGTTGGGTATGGGTGGACGAGGCAGTAGGAGGCTGGGAAGACCACGCAGCGAGACAGCCTCCACAAGAGGTATGCCCGACGACGACAACTAGGGCAAGTCAGTACATGGTCCAGGCGGAGGACTGGAGGACCCACTGTGGGTGACGCCGAGTTGCATGACTGCGTAGCTCAGGACTGCGTTGGCGCTGTCGTCTTCAAGTTGAAACTGGTTTGCGATGTTTCTCTACCGAGCTCACCTGGTCAGCGTCACAGAAAAAGAAGAGGAGGGGGCACGAATGTGGACAAAGACCTCGCCGGGCTTTCTGGCCAAGACGACCGATTCGGGGACTCTCGAGTCCGCACACCCTATCCATAGAATAGGGGGCGCCTTTCGCCAACTTTGATCAGCACTCGATCCGCACGATCTGCATCAAGGGAGGAAAGGAGACGATACTCACCTGTCCCTTGGCCGAGGTGGAGAAGAACGAGGGGTCTCCTTTGGCAACATGCTCTGCCCATTGAGCGTTGGACGACAGGTAGGGCTGCAGGACGGGGAATTCGGACATGGTGCGCGGCTTTGAGAGGTATGGGTATGGAAGATGGAGTATGATTGGTGAGTGAGGGAAGAGGATACGGCTCAATGAGATTACCGTGACCAAGGGTCGGAGACGCCAAACCGCGCCCGGTCGGATTTGAAAGGAGGGTTAGTGGTATTCGATGACGACTCGAATCTGAGCAAGCGCGTCGTCTGGTGGAGGGGACGACGCGGAGTGCGGGGGACTGCGAGCTGTGTGAACCAAAGGGGGGGTCGGCCGTCTGCTTTATCGCTATTGATAGAAAAAGATGAGTCGGATAAGACGAGTCGACATGGAAACGGGATGAACGGTGGGCACAGCTTTTAAGAAGGTCGCCACGCCAAGATTCAAGAGCAGTGGATTTTCAAAAGCCAAGAGCCAAGAGGCGATCCGAGCTGTCATGGAGTGGCCCCAAGAGGGTATCCCTCGCCACTAGTCCATCTAGCCCATCAGCTTATCTCTCGCCCCAAAGATAGATTGCTCCGCACGGCCGCTCAGGGTCACTGAATGATCGGCGCCCATGTTTCCGGGGATCGACTATGACATAGACAACAGTAGTCGTCGCCTGCACAACAAACGGTCGCCGCAGAGTCACCGCATATAGAAAGCTGAATGGCAGTCCCCAGGAGCTTCGTCTCATAGAGGTTCACCACATGACTTGAAGGGAACTGACGGGACGCTGTCTCTTCGCGCGTACAAAGCTGCGGTGTCCCGTACTTGGTTCAGATTGAATGTGTAGTCATAGCTCCAGCGAAGTCTCGTCATATTCTTTGTTTTCGAGCATAGGAGTTTACCGCTTTCTACAGCTTGAGAACGGCTACAAAGACGGTTGCCGAATCATCACGTGACGGAACGTTGCCTCGTTGCTGTCTCGACAATCAGCCAGGTTTGGGTTTCATTCCGTCTTCTGGACGGTAAGACAGCTTGGTAGGATGCCATCAATGAAGGAGTAGGTCGACGCTCTCTTACAGCTTGAATCGCGCTGATGTTGGCGATTCCACCAGGCAAGACCTGTATCTGGATCCTTCCATCCGGGTGAGCGCATCCATTATCTGTGCTAAGGAATCGCTAAACTTGTGCGCAGGACTGGGTTCTGATACCCATCACCCTCGTCATGGTAAGCTTGTCGTGTTTATCCTGGTGTGTGAGCTTCACTCATGGATGGATAGGTCCTAGTCGGATTACTGCGACATTACGTGACACAGCTGCTGAACTCCGCGCCCAAGAAGCAGCCCGCTGCTGTCGTCCGCGAGCAGTGAGTCTCGTCCGCTTGTCTTTCTCCGGGCATCCTCTGACGCACTGCATCTTTTAGGCGAGGAATGGTGAGGTCGATGTTACTTCGCTCGTCGGCCCCCCTCTCGCCCCTTCCTCCGGCGCTGTACAAAGCTTTCTCAACGACCCTTTCTTCCTCGTTATCAGCCGGCGAGTTCTTGCAGGCCAAGAAAGAGGTCGTCGAGGGCGAGTCGGATGGTCCTGCAAACCCTTTTGATGCGGGTCAGATGGATGCCATGATGGACGGGATGAAGAAGCAGGGCGTAATGATGTAGGTTCCCTCTGTTCCACCGAGGTCGATTCAGATGGATAATCTATTGACCGACGTTTCTCCAACCAGGGTACCAAACATGTTGATCATGCAGTACATCAGCGTCTTCTTCTCTGGATTCATTCTCAGTACGTCATTTCCTCAATTCACGGATCCAACGCTGAATCCACGCATCAGTCAAGCTGCCCTTCCCCCTGACCCTAGGCTTCAAGTCGATGTTGTCGAGAGATATCGCCATGTCGGACCTAGATGTCCGATGGGTATCGTGAGAGAATTTCCTGCCTTCGCCATCGGTGCGCGAAGCGCTGATGATCCACGTAGTGCTCTGTCGTGGTACTTCTTGAACTTGTTTGGACTGAACGGCGTTTTCAAGCTCATCCTCGGCAGCGAGACGCGTACGTATTTTCTGCTTGCACGACACGCTGCTACACAACTTACCCTGCACGACAGCCACATTCGAACCCAGAGATACGATGTCGACCTCCACATTGTCCGGCGCAGGAGCGGTGCAAAGTGGTCCCGGTGCCCCCGACATGGGGAAGCTGTTCAAAGCAGAAGTGGAAAACCTCGCGTTGGCGCAAGGCGTCTACAGATGGGTCGGCGAGGGTATCGAGGATAGGGTCTTGGCGAGATGGGCGAAGGTCTAGAACTCGAAGCAGGGGCCAAGATCTGACATTCCCACGAGCTATGCACAGATGACCTTCGTATATTTTGTTTTACCCCTCGGGATCTTTATTGAGCTCCCGGGGCTGCACGATTCAGGAAGGAAGCTTCGCGTCCGTCGCGTGCGCAGAACGCATCGATCGAGTCTGTGGGAAAGCATGCCGTTCAACCAATAAAGACTTTACGAGAGTGCTGGCAGTGGCCTCCCCTCGGACTATTCTCCCTTGTCACGTATACTACGCAGCCGGGGGTGATGAGCACGCCTCCAACGAGAAACAGGGGTGACTCATATACTAAACATCGGCGGCGCCATTCGCGTGGCGAAGGGTACGACGGCCAGGTTCTTCCGGGTGCCTAGAGATCAGGAACGGCGATTCAATTATGCATCCGATCCTCTGCTAATTATCCCCATTATGATAATGAAACCGACCGTCACGTTCTACCTGCATCTATGAACAGGTCGCTACGCTGGTAGACAGCATAGATCCCACAGTCATGGTCTCCACGATCCTCTATTCGATGATGAAAAAGGATAGACCGCCGAGAAATTACGCCGTGAGTGACTCTGCTTCCGTTCGGTACGGGAATGATCGTCTCACCTCGCTATTTTTGGGCCATTAGCGCCCGTCGGATCCGCTCCTCGATCAGGAGAGGCCATACACATTTCCATACAAAGCACCATCCTCCTCCCATAGAATGGCACGGTCCGCTATACGTCGCGCTCGACGGCATGGACCGCTGCTCCTGGGTGTCATGACGGTCTTTTACGTCGTGTACAACTTTCTGCACGAGCCCCGTCCGACCAGCGTTCCTTCGCCCATCTCCATTGACCCACTCCTCCCCCGCTCTTTTCGCGACAGCCGTACTCTGGCTCACACCTACGTGGCGGAGCAAGTCAATACGCATCCCACGCTACACCCGCCCAGGTCAGAGGATGGCAAGTATCTCGCCTTCCTGCCGCATTCCGGCTATCACAACCAGCGAATCGCCCTGGAGAACGCTGCGGTCCTCGCGAGGGTACTCAATAGGACACTCATCGTGCCTCCCGTCTGGCTCGGAAAGGTACCGCCGTGGGCAGAGTTTGAGGCACTGCGGACGATTCTGGAGAATTCCGACAAAAGCGGGTTGCGCCGTTGTGCGGCCGGTCGCGGAGACGTGCAACTCCCTGCGGAATGCGTCGATTATTTCGAGTACACGCAGGTCGGATGGGACTGGCTGGTCGACCTGGAGAAGGTCACGAGCGAGCGCGGTTGGGTGGATCGATGGGATTTTTCCCTAGACTACATCAGTCGCTCGCTCGAGACGGGCGGCTTGGGACTGGATCCGGCACAGGTTTACACAATGGAGGAGACGAGGCGGTTTCATTATCGATATTATGACGAAGCCGAGGACGAGACCCCGCTCAACATGTTTTCGCACCGCATGAACCTGGAAACCCTACACGAACTGTCAGACTACCGATTGCTCCACCTGGGATCGCTGTCCGGCACCACCCGGCTCCGCCTCACGACCCCTGAAAACCAAGAGATCAGGCGACAGGTCCTATCCTCAATGCAGATCACCAACCCGATCGTCGTCCCGCTCGCCGAAAAGATCGCTAAATTGTTGGGCGGTGAGGACGATGTCGGCTATATTTCGCTCCATGCCCGCATAACCGAGGAGCTGTTTCGGCGGGAGGCAGGACGCAATATTCGCGATGCCTTTTGGAGCCTGGCGCGGCGTTTGGGGGTCGAGGAAGGGGTCATCGAGTCCATGGAGCGAGGGGTGTGGGCCAGGAGTCTGGGATGGCGATTCGAGGTGCTTCGGAAGAGGGAAAACGACTTAGCAGATGACGAAGAGCGAGCGGCCGAGCATGGCCTCGAGCCCTACCCATCTCCTCCGGCAAGGGACTCTTACTCTTCCGCTCCAATATCGAGCTCTTGGACCCGTACACGGCCGTCCCAGCTGACGTGTCCCCGACTGCCCCACACGACAAAGCCCAAGACCCCCTTCAATGCCCCACTATTTCTCGCCTCGGATTCAAGAGATCCATCGGTCCATCCAGCCCTGCGGATCATCTATTCGACGTTCCCGTGTATCTTCACGCTGGATTCCGACGAGATCAAAGAGATCGTAGACACCGAGTTGGGCGATCTTGTGAACGAGAGCGATGGCGCAGGATTGCAAGACCTGTTACGACCGTTCCTCGACGCAGAGCTTGCGGCGAGAGGCAAGATCGTGTCGGGGACACGAGGTAGTACGTCCAGCCGCTTCGTGGTGGACGTCGAATCAAATTTGGTCAAAGGGTGAATTTCGACGCCAGCTGGTCGTCATAGCAAAGCTGACGATACCCTTAGGCTACCCGTCGTGATGAGAGCATAGAGAGTTGCGCAATCAGTCACGAGATTTGAAGGTGTATTCTTACGTATATTTCGGAGCTGTAGCGCGAACGATCAGACGGAGATGTATTTGTACGACATGAATGTGTGTGATACCTGTTGTCCACATGCGGCAAGAACTAGCTGGCTTGACCGAGATGAGCGCAGGCATCGGTATTGACAATACTAATCCATGGTGTACAATTCTCCTGCCTCCCACGCCAGAATCTACTCTACAGCTTGTAAGCAATCGCAAAACCACTGTGGAATCAGTCAGAACAGATCCCCTTTCCCCACCAGCGAAATCGCATCGGAGGCACTCACTCCCACGTTTTTTCGCCCACAGTCTGAATCGCAGTCGAGAGCACCGTCTTGCCATCATCTTTCTGTATCCAGTCGTACATCTTCCTCAGGCCAACGACATCAATCTCGGGCTTGTCATTTTCCTCGTACGCGATTCTGCCATCCACCGGAATCAGTCTTTTCTGCACCATCAAACAGGCCACTCACCGTCCTCCCCTGACGGCATTATCGACCAGTATGATTCCACCCTTTCGCGTGATTCTCAGCGCTTCGAGAAAGTACGCCAGGATGTTCTCCTTGTCCGCATCGATAAAGACGAGATCGTAGCCCCTATCCTTTGGGTCCAGTCCTTGCTCCACCCCAGGGATTCGGGAGTCGGTAAAAGCGCCGGCGGGATCCTGAAGTAGCTCGAGGGCTTTCCCAACGTGGACTTTGGGAAACGGGTAGAGATCCATGGCAAGGAAGTTGGCTTGGGCGACTTTGGCGTGCTCGGGCGAGAGCTCGATGGTATCGATCTGCCCGTGGGACGGCAACGTCTTGGCGAGAAAGGATGTCGAATACCTAGGAACACACTTCAATACCGTGTTCGAGGAGTATCAATCAGAAATGTTGCGTACCCGCCAAGCGTACCGATCTCTAAAATGTTCTCGGCCTTGATCCCCAGCGCGAGGATACTGAGGAGCTGGCCTTGCATCGGACTGACCGAGATATCAGGCATGTTTGCCGCTCGTTCCCTTGCAAGGCCTTCCTGGAGGAGTGGGTCGCCGCCCCATTGACCCTTTGGCAGCAGTTTCACACGCAGGTACTCATCTGTCGCGGCTGCGGTTCCTACATCACCACGGACGTCAGCTTCTGCTGCTGCTAGCGATTCGAGCTCATATTTACTTCCGCTAATATCCGAAGTCAAGTCGGATGGCATTGGTTGATGGCGACCTCTGTTTGGCGTGTGCGATGTTAAGCTGGGCGTAGCAAGATGGAGCTGCCTCGGCCTGAATACGCTGCTGGGAACCTGCCGGGGATTTCGAAACATCATAGTCGAAAAAGGGATTGCCGTCGATGGTAGGGAGGTGTGTTGGACGATGCTGAAACTGGCACATCAAAGAGCACCTTCCTGGGCCCGAATGCGGCGCTGACCAGCCGTCGTGGATCCCAAACGTCTCAGGTCGACCAATAAGGATTACACTCTGCGAAGCGAAGTGTATGAAGGACGTCTAAAGCATGGCGCTACCGGCTTCGGTCGACCTCCACTTGGTGATGTCATCAACTATCGGGCAGCAACCACGTGATTTGTAAAGACAATCTATGCGAAACCGAAAACCGACAGCTGTACAGCTCAGACAGCAGTCCACATCTCGGAGCTGGTTTTACCGAATCACAAAGCATTTGTACTATTTGCTAGTCTCAGTCTTACGGTCCCAAGCGCAAAAGCGGACTCACCGTAGCCCAGGCACCCAAGAACGCAAAGAGCGCCAGTCCACCTACGATACCGCCGAACCACGCATACTGGATCACAACAATTAGTGTTTATCCACCATAGCTGTACCGCACAACCAACCCCAGATTCTATATCCTGCCCTGGAACATGGACGTTCATTCCCCACAGACCTGTCACCAGATTCATCGGGCTGCAATCGCTATCAGCAATAATCTTTGGACTTCATCCATCTGACTTACATCAAAACGGTACCCAACGCTGTCAATTTCCTGCGAGCAAGTCCTGATCAGTAGGATACCCCTGGCGAGATGTAAGGAGCGCAAGAACATACGATAGAACGTCATTGATCTGATTGTTCGCATCCGTCATTTCGATCGAGATCTGCGCGAGGTAATTCGAGTGGGACCGCGACAAAATCTTTTCGTAGTGATTTAAATTCTGCGTCATGGTGATCAAATGATCCTGGATATCCGACAGATACAATCCCTATCGAAAGCTCCCTCAGCGCCGTCCAAGCCCTCGGTTTGTGGCAAATTAACTCACGATATCGGATTTTGGCGCGACCAGCCAGTTCTCGTTACAGCGCTTCGCGAGACCCTTGACGACATCGGCCTTATTGCCCATCAGTCGCAGCAGACCCATGACTTTCTTTCGACAAGTCCCGATCCGCCTCAACATGTCGGATTGCTCCGCCTCTTTCAGGATCAAGACCAGCTCGTCGATCGAGTCGACCTCATACTCGATACTCTGAATCAGCGGCCCAAATGCATCGGTAATGTCGTCGATGAGCGCATACGAGATCCAGTCAGACGTGACAGAGATGTAGTCTTTGAGATGCTTGATTCGGCGTCGAACGTTTTGAGGGTGAGGCGTTCCTCTGAAGTGGAACTGCATCGTCGTGAGCGCGTCCCTTGGCGAGAAATGAGAAAAGAACGTACAGATAGGGTACCTTCCCTGAAGACGATAATGTACATGTTGAGGGGCTCAAGGTACGTTTGCGAGTAAGGATCCTGATCAAACGATCGGAAACAAACGAGGTAGTAGTTTCGGAACAATTCAATCTTTTCTCGAGTTTCTTCTAGCAAAATATCCTCGGTGGTCAATGGATGGATGCCGAATACCTAACCCGAATGTCAGTACGTTAGATATGAGGAAGCAGTCCTTCCACACACCTTCGATAGCATTCTCATCTCCTCGTCTGTCGGAGATAGAACGTCCAACCACCACGTGAAGGACTCTGGATCGTCGTCTGCCGACTTTTCGCCGGTGATCTTTGAAACGGCCTTTTCCATCGCCGCTCCCGCCGCCTTCGCCAATAGGCTCATCTTCCCCGTCGCGGCATCAGCGGTATGAGCCAGTCCATTCCCCACGGGCGTTTCTCCTCCTGACGTCTTGTGGTTGGTGCCCACGCTTCCGTAATCTGTGGCATGCTCCCCGCCGGTGGCCCCTCTATTTGCGCTCTCCTCGTTAGACTTCCCCTTGAACAGATCCTCGAAGCTCTGGTTTTCCGCTGGCAGCTCGGCCAAGGATCGCGCGTGGATCGTAACGGGTAACGCATTCGAGTAGAACGAGAACCGGTACGGACGATCGTGACCCGGCGTGTTGTCCGAGTAGCTCGCAAAGCCGTTCTTGGCCTGTCGGCTGGCTTTGAAAGCAGTGCCATTGGTGATGTTGGGTTCTCCTTCGCCTCCGTTGGCGTTTGCAGTAGGCTGCGACCCGAATCCCTCAAACAAGGCCAGTTTCCCCTGACGTCGAGTCACCGGATTCGATTGCGATAGTTTCCGCTGTCGACGGCGGTGGAACGTATGTTCCGCCGCTGTCGTTCCGCCATTATCCCTCGGCGACGTAGCGTAATTCGTGTCCTGGTCGTGCTCGTGATCGTCTCCAAAGGCAGACATGGTGTTTGTTCGCTCCATGTTGGTTTCGAACGAGCCCTGATGTGTCGGTGTGGGATCTTCATCTTGGATGACATCCTCGTCGATGGACTTTTTCGGCGCGCTCGACTGGTGGCTCCGCCTTCGAGGGCCGGGAACACTACCCACCCCATCCGGTATCCACCTCGCGCCCTGCCCCAGACCGACCAGCTCATCCTCCCGTTCCTTCTCCGCGAACTCGTCCATCGCCTTGAAGTCAAACACATTCTTCACGCCGCCCATACCGCCAAGCCCTGCCAGCGTTCGTCCCGGGCGTTTGTCGTCCACTCCCATTCCCATACCATGATCGTTACTGTCTCGTCTTTGCAGCAATCGATATTGCGACGAGCCGCCCTCCACGCTATCTTCGTGTCGTTCCTCTTCGAAATGATCGTGCTCTCCATCGTGGTCCCTGAATCCTGACGCTCTCGCTCGATCCATGTCCATCTCTTCCGTATCAGACAGCATTGGGAAGGGCGTTTCCTCAATGGGCGAGCTCGAGAATTGCCGGTTGTGAGACGGACGATGGGCGAGCGCAGGAGGACCGTCATCCGGAGCCATCGATCCGGATCTTGCTCGCGCTGTAATGTGGAGATGAGCATCCGCGACTCCGCTTGCAGTGGACACTCACACATCGACATGGCACTGTTGATATCCTGCTGCATCTGCCTCTCCCGCGCACTCAGCATGTCGTCCCCAGACCTCTCCCTATAGCTCCCACGGATGACAGAGTTTCGGTGACCCTGGCCCTGCATCGGCCGGGAAGGGGAGAGCAAGGGCGAAGTGAGCGATTGAGATGGTGACCGATGATGCGCGGGCGAGGGCAGGTGTGGATCGATTTGGATCTGGCGAGGAGACGTTGGTGACATGGCGGCGAGGGATTGCGATGATTATTATCTTTTAATTGCTCGGTTTCGTCGACCCTTCACCTCCAGAGTGAGCGGAAGAGAGTGTGGAGCCTGACTCGTGTATGGAGGGTATCGCGGAGATAGACCACAAGGTGCAACGGTCAAGAAAATGCCAAGTGGCCGTTCTCGTCATACTCCATGGGCCAGAACACACATTTCCCGCTTGTGGCAACTCGAAATCTGAATCTTCACCTTGCATTTCATGATCACAGGTACAACATCTCTCATACAGATCAATACCCCCCCGTGTCCGCCATCCTCGAATGACCAGCTGCAGTCCTCCGTTGTGCTTCCTCCAATTTCGGGCAGTCGGAGAGACCGTGACCCAGACCTGTAGTCATCGGTCCGTCAGCTTCCCTCCTCTCCTTTTCAGACAGATGCTAGGACATACCACCACAAATTGGACACCCTTTGAGGGCACCCCCAGCAGCAGCTCGAGGGTCGTCTATCGATAACAGGAACTCGGGAATCCTATCACATGGTCAGCCATGATTGAGGCGTCAGACAGGCCAACTTTACTTTTGTTTCGCCTCCATCAACAGATACTTGAGATCCAGTAACGTTTGCTCGGTGGTGTTCATGTTCACAAATGTTGTCGCTATACCAGTCTTCCCTGATCGACCTGTACGACCGATCTCGTGCACGTAGTCTTCGATCTCTTTCGGCATGGAATACACAATAACATGTTGGATTTCGTTGAAGTCGAGACCCTGAACAGCGAAGGCTCAGTAATGTCATCCGGCTATAAGATGGAAATGACTCACCTTCGAAGCAACTCCAGAAGCCACCATCACATCTTTGGCGCCTGTCTTGAATGACCTGATGGCGTATTCTCTCTCCTCTTGGGCTATCCGTTCACGCTTCGTCAGAATAGATTGATCCCAACCTGCTCCACACTCACTCTTCGAACCGTGAATAGCAACAGCCTCAACTCCCTTAAGCAACAGATACTCCTGAATATCTTTCGCGGCAATCAGTATATACATTCACTTGGTGAACTTCGACGTACCGTCGACCTCATTTTTGTTGTCGCTGAAAATAATAACCGGTGGCGGGGTCTTTTGCAAACATTCCAAGAGGTACACCATCTTGGCTTCCTGCTTCACATACTCGACTTCTTGGATGACGTCCATGTTGGCCGCTCCTGCTCGGCCGACGTTGACGAGGATAGGGTTGATGAGGGACTGCTGTGCGAAATCCTGGATCTTTCTAGGCATCGTAGCGGAAAACAGCAGAGTTTGACGTTGATGCTACGCGGGAGTCGGTGAACCTTGGCCTTTTGGGAACATGTCGCGACTCACCTTGAAGTGCGACATTATGCTTCGCACATCCTCCTCGAAGCCCATATCGATCATCCTATCGGCTTCGTCCATGCACAAATATCTACTCAACGTCAGTGCTTTTTCCCTCTTTCGAACAGAAAGATAGATGAAAGCGAGACTCACTTGCAAGAAATAGCATTCAGTTTCCCTTTATCCAGCATATCGATCAGTCTACCTGGAGTCGCCACGACGATATGAACACCCTTATTCAACACATCCCCCTGTTCTGCCATGTTGATTCCACCGATACACAGCAGAGTCCTAATCTCCGGGTAATCCCCCTTTTTCAATGCATCACACATCGCAACGCATCCTTCGTATGTCTGCCTCGCCAATTCTCGCGACGGACAGATGACGAGCGCCGCCGGTCCTTCTCCCCGCACGAAGGGAAGTTTGGCTTCCATCTCGAGAGACTGCATGATGGCTGGTAATGTGAACGCGAGGGTTTTGCCGGATCCAGTGAAGGCAATGCCAATCATATCTCTGCCAGCGAATCTGAGAGGAATCGGTGGTCAGCATGCGGAAGGACAAAGTCAACCGAGGGAGACGTACACCGTAGGTATTCCTTGAATCTGAATAGGGGATGGTTTCTTGATACCTTTCGTCTTGAGGTAGTCCAGTAGGGGTTTGGGAATCTTCATATCCTATACTCGAGCCTCAGCAGTGCTGAAAAGTGGAGAGGGAGACAAGACGAACAGCGAAATGAGTAATCGGTGGTGGCAGATCGTCTCCCTCGATGATAATATGGTTCTTCTCTCTGATCTCTTGATGCTGCTCCTCCGTCATCTCCCGAATGTAATGCGGCGGCTGCCATCTAGGATGCGGATGAGACCACTTCAACTAAACAAATTGAAAGCATTCACGAGGTCTTGACGTGTTCCGTCCATACCGTTCCTTGAGCCAGCTCTTGAGCTCCTGCAAGCTTTTTCTGCGCCCTCTCCATCTCGGCCAGAAGTGCCGCTTCTTGCTCTGCTTCCTTCTCCGCATGTGACTTTTGGGCATCTGAGTGTCTCGTAAGAGCGATTCAGCCAGCATTCAGCGTACACACCTTCCACTGCTCTCCTCCTCTTGACCTCCTGCGCTTCTTGCAACAAGGTCCGCTCCCTCCGCACCTTTTCCTTCAGCCGGTCCTCTTCCTCCAGCTGCTCCTTTTGCTCCTCTTCGATCTCTTTCTCCAGCTGCTCTGGAGGCTTGATCTTTTTGGCGGCATGCTTGGTCCCGAGTTGAGATAATAGTTGAGCGCGACGTTTGGCGACGGGGACGTAAGGCTTGTAGTCCGCCGGTAACTCCAGATCGTTCTCGTCGGGAGGTGGCGAGCGCCTCCTGCGGCTCGTAAAGGAGGTTGCGTCTACCATGTTGAGCAAAATTGGCAAGCACTACTCTGTCGAGCGCAAAGACTCTATCGAGCGTAAAGCTCACTCGAGAACGGAAGCAAACGCCTGTGCCATGTGTATTTACTTCCGTAACGCCTCTTTGCTTCCGTGAGGTTTGGAGATTGGACAAGATTGGTGGTGGCGGGTGGCGACACGCTAAACACTTCAAATACACGATCGATCCGATGGCATCGGAAGCTTCCCTATAGCTCCCCCCTAACCGCGTATCCGCCACCAAGCTCGGCGGTCGCGTCAATGCATACCCTTTCTCTATCGCCAACGCTTCCGGCTGACGAACTCGACGGTCAAGTCACTGCATACCCTTTCACTACTGTCTCCATTCCCTTCAGCCCGACAAACTCGGGTCACGTCATCGCATACCCTTTCATTGTCACCAGTCCTTCCAGCCGACCACCTCGGTGGTCACGTCATCGCATACCCTTTCACTACTGTCTCCATTGACGAACTCGGCGGTCACGTCATCTCATACCCGATGATTCTCGCCATTCCTTTTGGCCACCTTCACTCCATGGCGTCATCGAGATAGCGCGCGATACCCAAGCGCTGGCTGCAAACATATATATGACAGCAGTAGAAGCCTCAAATTCCTGTCATCTCTTCCACTCAAGTCCACGATTTAATTCAGATTATACACTTCCACAATGTCAGATTCCAGATCCACATCCCCGGCTCCTTCCGAAACCCGTAACGGTACTTTACCGCCTAGCACATGTGAAGTTGGCCAAAAATTGTCGACTAAAATTGCGGTCCGACTGAAGAGCACCCAGATACCACCGATACCAACCCCGTAGACTTTGGAAAAACCGAGGGATATAGAGGTTGCCTTCATATCATGTGCCCCAAACACGGAGCCGAACTGGAGAAATCGAAGGAAGACGGTCACGATTACTGCCCATTTGGGGAGCACAAACCGCCTGCCACTCAGTTGACAGAATAGCTTGAGAGGAAGAAGCTGTGCGGGAGGGGGACGAGTTCGAGAGGGGGACGAGTTCGAGAGGGGGATGGTAGCTGAGGAATCGATGCAATGATGACGTGACCGAGAAGGCGATACCTCCGTGATTTGCAGCTTTACGTGGAAGCCGTAGACGAAACGACTAAGGCCGGCTACCACTGTCCTTGTCCTATGCCCAAAGCTGTGTAGTAGGGGAAAAGGACCGTCGGCGGCGACGGCACCGAGGGCTTTGTTTGGCTCTACCCCGTGCATTGCACTGCGTGATGTTGTACGATATCAGACACTCGCATTCATGGCTGGAATCATACTCTCCTCCCACCCGCCTGTTTTCACACTCTTTTGGCAATGTTTCTGAATCTCCTTGCCTTTCTCTTACCCCTTACTCTTAAAGCTCAGCCTTTCAGTGCCAGTCTCGGCTCCCAGCTCTCGCCGAGGACCTGGCAATGGAAAGACGATTTCTCGGGCTATCGTTCCATTGGCTACTTTGTGAGGTGATTTCGGCAGCTTCCCACTATCGACTGATGACTTCCTGTTGAGGCAAACTGGGGGATATATAACGACGATCCTTACTTCGTCACCAACATCACGGCCTCTGACCTAACTCACGTTCTCTATGCCTTCGCCAATGTGGATCCAAATAATGGTACTGTTTACCTTTCGGATGAGTACTCGGACCTCCAAGTACGTGAGCTAGCTGCTTGACAGTGCACCACTGAGCAACAACGTAGTACGCCTATCCGGACGATAATACCAATACAACGGGAAACGATGTATTTGGAAACGTCTACGAGCTTTACAAGGTGAAGAAAAAACAACGCAATTTTAAGGTGTCACTAAGTATCGGTGGTTGGACATATTCCCCTGTAAGCTCTCGCCTCGCAAGGTTGTCAATGCAGTTCATTGATAGGTCGGAAGAATTTCGCCAACATAACCGATGCTAGCTGGAGAACTACATTTGTAGACTCTTCAGTCTCTCTCATGCAAAACCTTGGCATGGATGGTCTGGATGTAGACTATGAGTAGTAGGTGCTACGACGGCGGTCCAATTGCACTGACGAAACAAAGCGTGACCAACGAGACCGCTCAAGCCACGGTGGCTCTGTTCAAGGAGCTTCGAGAGGCACTCACTTTTGCTGGTGACGTCTCGGGGAGCGACTTCCTTTTGTCAGTGAGTGCATGCGTTTCGGCCTGATTCAGTGATGATACTGACGCCTGTCGGTCAGTTTGCGGCACCCTGCGGATCGGAAAATTGGGTCGATCTGGATGTCGGCGGCATGGATCAAGTGAGCAACGATCATCCCGTTAATAAAGCTCATGAAGGACGGACAGTATCTAAACTTCTGGAATCTTATGGCATACGATGTAAGTCACTTCTGGTGCTCTAGTTTGGTGGACTGAATGAGTTCGCTAGTTTGCCGGCGATTGGAGTATAGTGGCAAATCCCAACGCTAATCTGTATCCCGACAAACATGCCAACGCGTCTGGCGTCTCTGGCCAGCAGTGCATAGATTTCTACCTGTCTGAAGGTGTTAATGGCCGAAAGGTCAATCTGGGTACGTCATCTCTTCCACTACGACACTCAAAGCTGACTGTAGTAGGTATGCCAATGTATGCCAGCGCTTTCAACGGTACTAAAGGGATGTACACGCCCTTCACAGGTAACGCATAATTCGATACAAGACACCTACGGCTGACGGAAGACAGATATCGGTGGCGGGGACGACGATACTCCAGGCTTCTACAATGATCATTCGCTGCCACTCGAGGGTGAGACGGTCTTCGAAACGCCTCAACTGGGCGCCGCGTATAGCTACAACAAGTATGCTTGGAATCTTCCGCCCGGAAAGAATCTGACAACATCTACCAGTATTACCGGCCACCTCACGTCCTTTGATACACCAACAGTCGCCGTCGCGAAAGCAGAGTATGTCATCAAGAACCAGCTTGGTGGGATATTCTACTGGTCGCTCGACGAGGACTGGTCGGGATTGCAAAAGACCGCGCCGACCGGTCCATGGGAGCCATTCTGGCAGAAACCGAACCCGCACTGGATCAAGGGAGCCGTTAAGGGAGGTAGTTGGCCAAGACCGGGCTATCCCGTTGGCAAATTCAAGCGAGACGCTATTGGAGAATGGCGCAAGCCAGATGCCTCAGACCACTGGTCGCCTCAGAATACGGACGGCATCAACCTCAATAACGGAATGAGCTTGGTCGATACGGTCGCCTTGGCACTCAACAAGTATGGTGGCGGTCTCGACCAGACCCAGAACACCCTCTCTTATCCGTCTTCGGGTGCGTAATTTACCTTGTTCCGCAGCGCGGAGAGACTGATGCGCGGACCTGATCTCCTCAATTTTCGCTATAGATTACCATAATATCAGGAACGGAGAATGAGCATATGAAACGGACAGTTTTCGTAGCTGAATGTATACGATATGGACGTTCATCACTGCACAGAGCGGTGCTGGAGATACCGCATGTCGGTCTACGGGCGCAGTGACTGCCACTAGGTAGATTTGCTTCCGTCCTCTCCACCAATATAAGCTCGAGGTGGTCCAAGGGCATCAGCATGACACCTTGATTCAAAGCTCATGACTCCCTTCCTTCATACATGACGACCTCTTGCTCTGACCCAGTATCAACATGCTCAGAGCGGGACAAGGGAGCATCCCGGACAGACCGAATCGACCCATAATTGTCAGATGCGGTTGTGACGGCCTGACCCGACGAGTTAACTTTCCTTCGGCAGCGACATGTCGATTTGACTCGCTCAGAAGTCGGGTGAGTGAATGCAACGGAGATCCAAGGAGCTGGTTCAATCCTTGCTGCAGATTGAGGAATGTTTCTCCCTCTCTGCATCCCCTTTCCACCTCATCTATACCGACGACGATGGAGAAGACTTTTCCATTCGGAACGAGGACGATCTCACGGAAGCCATCTCGTACTTCTTCTCGGGAGACGATGAACCAGTCTCTCTACACTCTGGGACAGGCGAGGCACACCGAGCGCTATCGTTACCAGCCATGAAGATTACTCTGCGACTCGAGGTGATTATCGAGTACGACGGTCCGAGTCTGTCGGAAACATCCTCAGTGTCGAGTTTCAGAAGAGGGGAGCTTTTGGAAGGAACGTCGGAAGGAAGCTGGGAAAGCAGTGGCTATACCGAGAGCTACCGCGGAGGTTTGGGGAGGGAAACCATCGAGGAAGAGGAAGAACAAGGTTGGGAAGATCCCAGAGATGCTTCGTCAACACCATCAATTCACGCTGGCCCTTCCCGGATACGATCTCGTCAAACCTCGAACTTCTCGTCGACGATATCACTGTCGAGCAGTAAGGATCATCGGGCACCCTCTCCAACTGTTTTGCGCGGGCCGCTTACTGGACCGGAAAGCGATCCGGCGCCATCGCTCTTGACTCATAGCGAATTGGGAACACGGTGGCTGAGAGAGCAAAGCAAATTGGCCACCACCCGCTCTGGACCCAGAATAATAGACGGCCGGAGATATGATAGTGACGACGATGGTGAGGGGTCGGACCAGGAGTCTGTGGGAGACTTGGCTTTGGTGAGAGATGCGCGAGGAAGTGAGTATCCGTTGAACGGATCTAGCAGAGCTGACTATCTCGCAGAATACTACTATTCCTACCAAACCGAGACCTCGTCATCGCGATCCGAGGTCAGCTTGGAAGCACCGGAGGACGAAGCGGTGCATCGACCATCCAATCGTTCATCTTCTTCGTCCTCATCGACTACCTCACCTCCCCGTACCCCTCACGAGATACCTCGAGCTCCCGAACCCTCTGGACCACCGATAATCGCACCGGACTGCTCGGCTTGCGGAATTCGACTTGAGTATATGCGATACGTCTGCGAGACTTGCGGCGAGGGCGAAATGTGGAAAGAGAACGCACCAGGGAAAGCTGCTTTTGTGCCACCTCGAGTCGCCAGCGATAGGTCGGATGGAAGTGGAAGCGACTCAACCTCATGGGCTTTGACGACATCGACTGGGACCGAGACCGTGCGCTCGCGTTCTGGCTCGATCTCGACGACCGCCTCAAGAGGATCGGTCAGTGGTTCCGCTGTAGCCTCGCCGACCAGCCTCGAGTTCAGGTATCTCCGTGATCACTCGCCTACCGATACCACACCTCCCTTGATCCGCAAGACGTTGACTCCGCCACGGGGCTACGAGTTATGTGCAGGATGTATTGAAAGCCATGGTATAGCCCACAGCAAAGCTGCTAGTAAGGCAGCCAAGTTGGAGGCCAAGCATTTTGGGAAACGGACACGGGGAAGGGGGCTGAGGCATACATTCCGAGAGACGATATGGGGAGTGGAAGGCTGGACAGATATAGGTACGAGGATCCGTCAAGCCCGCCAGGCGTGGACTGATCGTTTGGGAAGAATACCTGGACGATGCAGACTGCACGATATGCAGGACTCCTTTGTTCAGCAACAGATACAAATGTATGTGGTAGACATCCCACGGAACCGAGATTGATCGACTCCTAGGTGTTTCGTGTCCCAAGTTTGACCTCTGTCGATCTTGTAAGTCTTGCAGATCCCCTTGGTTGCCGAGCTGACACTCGCGTATCGACAGGCTACCAAAAGGTCGATGAAATTCATCCCGTACATGCCTTTCTGTCGCTACCCGATAAGCCCCGTCCGCAGGCGGGACCGTTCAGGACTGCTCGCGGATCGAATGTGGTCGCCCCCCAGCCCATAAGGCACCCTGGTGCATTCTGTCACAACTGCCTGCAAGATATAGTTGGACCTAGATTTCACTGTGCCGTCTGTCCGTCGTGGTCAGTTTGCATTGACACTGGAGAGGGTCTTGCTGACAGCTTCACTAGGGATTTGTGTATCCAATGTGAAGGAGTCGCTTCCAGTGTTAATGGCAACCACACAGCTGACCACATCATGATGAAGGTAAGCTTCTGCCTCTTCACAGAGCCTCACCTGACTTTGAGACCCAGATTCCGCTCCCTCTCGAATCGGCTGAGGTGGAGCTGGTTTCGAGGCGAGCAAGAGATCGATGGTTCCAGCAAGATTTAAACACTGTTGCTGCTGCGCGTCCGCAAAGCGGTGGTTCTTCGAGGTCCTCGTCACCGACCAATGAGACCATATACGCTGGTGGACAATCTCAGGCTCCGTCCAACCAAAATACATCCGTAGTCAGCTTACCGATAAGAGACGCCTTGGATCATGGCGTGCGGTGCCGGAACTGCAATGAGTGGATTATGGGTCGAAGGTTCCAATGCGCAAATTGCCCTTCGGACCCTGTAGCATACAACCTCGTGAGTCATGCGGTACGTGCTGGAGAATTGGTGGCTCATGGCAACCCAGTGCTCGATATGCGAGTTGCGGAGTCATAAACTTCACGATTCTCGACACATATTTTTCAAATTCGACAGGCCGGTTCACTTCCCCCTGCAAAGCAATCGGCCTCTTTTACCCCTTCTTGTGGGTGCCGTCTTTGGGTCCGAGCTCAGCTGACCTGTCCGCAGTACAAGTCGAGGGTGGGACAGATTCCTGCGAATTCAGTCATCGATACTAGGGATCCAACAGGTATGTGCTTTCTCTGATCGGTGCCGCACAGCGCTGACATCGCGTAGCTTACCTGAAACACGTACTGCATCGAGAAGTTCGTGAGATCGTCCGTATTGATGATCGATTCACTAATCACTCCTCCAGACGTTGTGTGACATCCATGAGGACCAAATCCGAGGGATTTGGTTACGTTGTGCCCATTGTGCGGCTGGCTTTGACATATGTCAGGAAGCCGAGCAGATCGCTGACCACGACGCTACGCATGGTGAGTGTCGCGGCGTTCTAGCAGGGCCATGGGCTGAGACGAGGTACAGTATTTGTCGTCTTCAAAGCTCGAGTGGACATGGCAGCCTTTCGACAATTGGCGGATCTAGCGGCGACACACAGCCGACCTCTTTTGCGGAAGCAGGTGTATCTGAGTTGAAATAACTGTGAAAAACGTTGTATGTCTCGGTGAAGAACGAAACAAGATCGGTAGCATAGACTGCAGGCTTTTGCTTCAATTTTATGAGGCAGTCCTCCCAAAAAGGTTCCCTTGAGTTCCGTTTCGTAACCGCCTGCGATGAGATCAGTAATTAGCAAGACGAACGACGTAAACCTGATATCCTCGCTTTAGTATCTAAGTCTGTTTCGCTGGAGGGTACAGCGATGCGAGTACTCGCGATACCTGATGGCTGCGGCGTCTCCAGCTCTCCAGCAAGAAGAACGTGTCCTTTCCCGTGGTGCCCACTGTTACCTGCCATATCTGTACTGTACGCTGGGACGATATGATCCTGCCTACTCTACTTCACGTGCTCGCCCGCCCTGAGCTCGAACGGCTTCCGGGTGCACGGGACGGGGTTTTGCTTCGACATCGGCTGATCAATTTGGCGTCGAGGTAGATCAATCGGGGTGCCTCTAGGTACTCAGCGACGCTGATACATGATTCCATGCTTGCATGATTGCTTCGCCTCCTCCATCTTCACCGCTTCACCCTTTCAATTTACCGCTCTGGATTCGTTTTCGGATTTTCGCCTCTCGTTTGGCGGCTCGCTTTTCGAAGGCTTCCTTCTTGTCTGCACTGAAAGCCTCGTTCTTTCAGCGAGTACGACGAAGCGAACATGCATGAAGAAAAGTACAGGAACTTCTGGTGCCCCTGCGGACCACCGTGGGATCGGAAAGCGAGCGCTTCGACGGCGTATCTGTTGAAGCTTGGGGAAATTAGACATTCTTTCACATCCAGTTCAAGAGACATGCACTAATAGCTATTGATGAGGCTCAAACTTTAGTATCTCACCCAGCACGATACGAGGGAAGCTCACGCGTCGATGTCATAGCCGCTCGGCTGAGGGCGTACTCAGCAGTTGTGCGAAGTGTCGCCCAAGAGGAACTATGGGTACTAACCGCAATCCAATACGTGAGAATCATCAATTCAGTTGCCTTGATCTTGTACACATCAGAAGATTGCTATCGTATTTAATGGTCACTTTTCACTTGACACTCTACTTGTCTTGGACGGACTGACTGTTTTTTTTGATTTTGGATCTCTCTATTCCTGCAACAGCTTTGGCTCTCCATGGACTCGGCCAGAAGTCGTGCGCTTCCTTTTTCACTCTGGGTTCGACTTCTACCTCGGTTTCGTACTCGCTATCCGTTTCTGGTGTGACCCTTTTGTCGGTGCAGAGGAGGAGATTTTTCGTTATCACGATGCGACAGTGTAGATTATCGTTTCTCGCAATAAGAGAATGACGAAAGAAGGGAGAAAGGGAACAGGTAAGTGCGAGGTAATCTGGAACAGGGGAACTACTGTAGGGTGGCAAATGTGAGTGGCAAAAATCAAGCGCATCAGATCGGTGTTCCCTTGTACGAAAAGCGGAAGAGCTGGCCTCTTCAGAAGACCGTGGGTCAATGGGTCATAAGCTATACGTACGACTGTGCAGTAGACCGCTCTGTCTCGAACCCTACTTGATACGCAGTCTACGCAGTCGCTTCGATCGCACTCTCTGCGATAGCCGCACGCAGCAACCCTCCTTTGAGTGCTTCCCCTCGACTTCATTATCAGGAGAGCCTGTGTCGAAGTGTCTCAGCATGTCTCAGAACGAAATCGCACGCGTCCGATTGGTCTATACATCCTAGGAGCTGACAATGAAGACGGATCTACTGCTGCTGATTTTAGGACTTGAAGGAGTAGTAGGAGCGAGATCTCTGCGAAATCGGGATACCCCGAAAGGATGCTCTGCAGCGCTCTCTCCCTACAGCGGAATGTCAACTTTGCTCGCTGGGCCGACTGTCGCTATCGATTCCTCTGCCTCTGCATCGACTTGGTCCTCCCTAGCTGCCAGTACCTTATCAACAAGCTCCAGTACTCCCAATACATTAGACTGCCGATGTGGCTACGTTCTCACTTCGCACGGGAATGTCTACTATCCATACTCCTATTTCGTCTCGTTCGCCGCTTCCCCCGACACCACCTTCTCCTCCCTCACCAATCTGTCCGATTTCAATTTCACCATCACCCCCCCTGGTCAAAGAATAGGGCCTGCCTTCGCAAATGGAACGGTTTGCGAGGGATCGTACAGTACCAAAACGTGGCGATCAAGAATGGTGTTTTGGAAATGGTCGTCCCGGGTGGACAGCAGGGGAAAATGATCAGCGGAGCCGAGATAGCTTTTGTCAACAAGGTCACTGGCGGCTTGTTTACTATGGAGGCCATGTTGGACGCAACAGAGGGGACTTGTCAATCAATTGTAAGTAGCCAAAGCGGTATCACCCCCTATGCTAAGTCTCCAGTTCACGTACCACACTGGAGATGGTGTAGGAGACGAGCAAGATATCGAGATGCTGGGCAGCTACTTGTCAATGACCGGAGATAATGGGACACCTCCCGGTATCGAGCTGACCAATCACGACGTCTGTAAATAGTCCTGCTGGAGATGGCCGCGATACTGATACTCGCTGAGACAGCCTGATGGCAGTGGCGTGACTGACAATACGATTGTCCCCTTTCCTGTCGATCCCACTACCGGCTACCACAACTACACGTAAGTGTACCCTTCATTGGGCTTCATCTCATCTGCTCACGGTCGCTAGAATTGGATGGCTCCCAAATATGACTCGGTATCTCTTTGACGATTCACCGCTGAATGGTCCGACCAAATATTGCGAGTCTTCCTCTAGTTCCCGATCATGCCATACTGACTCCCTGATCGTAGCATCGCTGAGCGCTTCGAACCTGGTCATCAATAATTGGTCGAATGGAGATCCTGGATTCACCCAAGGACCGCCGGCATCCGATGTCATTTTGAGAAGTCCGTTTCCTGTACTGCGTCTGCAGCTTACTGATGTTCAGTGGACAGTCAAAAGCCTGACGTTCTACTATCAAACTGCGGCTGAAAGTGTCCTTCGGGAAGGATGTTCATTATCAGACGCCTGTTCCCTCTGAGGATTGACCTAGGCGGCCTATATCCACTAGCTTTACTTGTAGAGACACAATCCAAGGACCCGCGCATACTCCGTCGCGCCAATTGTCATTTCTGTGACGTAACTCGAGCGAGCACTGCGTAGATATTCCGCAGCATTGACAGTGTATGTGTAATCTGCACGAGCAGCTTCAGCTTTGAGTCTGTAGTGCCAAGGGAACAGAGCTAGATGCCCTCTCCGGGGGATTCTACAACAGGTCCGTGCTACTTGTAGCCCTTGATTTCCCTTTGCCCGTGTTTCATATTTAGACGCGGTATGTCCATTAGGCCCGGTAGGAACTGTTGCCAAGGACCGAACTTGCCGAGAAAGGACGTGTGTGTGGATCCAAAGGAGAAGGAAAGGACTCCACTCAAGATTAGCATAGCCATCTTCCCCCGTTACGTTAGTGTACTTCTGGATTGTCTCCATGCGACTCGCTGGGATGTAAAGGGGGATCGCCCCGGGATCCACTTCCATTCAAGGGATATAACGGACGCGGACACGACGAATGAATCCACATTCTTTGCATTCCCTCGGCTTATGTGCTCTGTCCACGTCTACACGCACCCGCAGCTAGCCTCGCCGTCTTACGGAGAATAGTAACCCTGCCTCCGTCCGAAGCCTTAAATACCCTCGGATATCGTCCTTTTAGCCCCCATCAATCAACTTACGAGATGAGCCGCCTCAACTCCGTTCCCAAGAACGATTCTCCGTATCAGCAACAACATTCGCCGAAGTCCTTCACTTACACCGAGGACGACAAATCCACTGCCCACATGATTGCCACCATGGAGAATGAGCCGGCAGTCAGGCAGTCCGAGGAGTACGCCTTTTTCGAGTCCAAGAAGTTCAAGATCGTCTTCGTGGCAATGTGGTGAGTGATCCCATTTTCGATCCTGCACGCCCTGACGATATGGCTCAGTCTAAACGTGATGCTCTTTGCACTTGATCAGTTTATTATCACCGTAGCTGTACCACAGATCGTCAGCGAATTCGATGCGCTCGACCAAGGTAAGCAAGCAGGAGCTCATGTGGAGACGCTGAACACCCATACCCGACAGTCGAATGGCTCAATACCGCGTACGTGATAGCATTGGGCCCATCTTACCATCGCTGAACCGCATTCAGGTTCTTCATCCCATGTGCGGGGGCGATCCTTGTCTTCACCCAGATCATGACCGTAGCCTCCCCTCGATGGGTTTACATTGCATCTATCGTAATCTTTGAAGCCGGAAGCGCCGTCTGTGTATATGGGCACCTTTTTCCACTCGCGACTATGCTGATGAGTGTCGTAGGGTGCTGCCCATTCGATGGACATGCTCATTGTTGGACGAGCAATCGCCGGACTGGGCGGTGCAGGAATGTGGAACGCGACGTATCTCGTGGGAGGAGAACTGATTCCATTCGAGAAGAGGCCCAGTCTCTTTGCCATGTTTGGTTTGGTAGGTACAATCCTTTCCTTCTGGGTAACGTTAACGCCCGCCATAGAGCTATATAATCGCTTCAGTCATGGGCCCCCTCGTCGGAGGTGCTTTTACGGACATGAGCGCTCATGGGTGGAGATGGTGTTTCTACCTCAACTTGCCGTCAGTCGTTCGTGATACGACGGGGTAGGAGCACTGAATCGGCGGAATACAGCATTGGAGGCGTCACCCTGGGACTGCTCGTCCTTACCATGCCGAACATCCGACTCTTGCCACCTTTCAGTGGTGCACGCGATGATCGACCCACATGGCGCAAGGTCCTGCGAATCGACTGGATCGGCGCAGTGCTCACCATCGCTTTCGTGACCTGTCTTGGCATCGGACTTCAATATGGTGGCATCACGAAAAACTGGAACGACCCCAGCGTCATTGTGGTGAGTTTCACATCTTGGCATCAATAACCTTCTTAAAGCTCACTCTGGTGGCAGACGCTTGTTCTCGCTCCAGTGTTCTTCATCGCATTGCTGGCTTGGTCCTATTTGATCGGCGAACGAGCGATGATTCCTACGGTTCTCCTGCGCCGACGACATTTCTCGGCTGGTCTCTGGGTTTCGTTTTTTGGTGAGTAGTCATTTCAATGAAAGTCGTGTACTAACACGCGAGATTAGGCTACGGCATCACTGTCGTACTGCTCTACTACCTCTCCATCTTCTACGAAGCTGTCCTGAAGTGAAAAACCTTCCCTCCCAGGGGAACGTACACTGACACCATCTCAGCAAATCCGCCACGAGAGCCGGTGTCCTCCTTCTCGGTCTTCAACTGTCCAGTAAATTCTTGACCCTTGTGAACGCACCACCTCTTGCTGACTCGTGAACAACAGTGAGTCCCGTGATTGTCATCATAGGCAAAGTGGCGGAAGTGAGTCATACTTTCTCTGCAGTCAAAGATAGACACTCATATCCCTCCAGCGCACCGGTCAGGCTAAAGTGTTCATCGTCATGGGCACGATGCTCTGCGCTGTGGCGTCTGGGCTTCTCACCCGGATCGGGAGGAGCACCAGTATCGCCGAGATGGTGGGATACGAAGTGATCGTCGGTGTTGGACTTGGGATGGTCCTCAATCTGAGCAGGTCGGCTTCTCTATCGACTCGTAGAATGCTGACAGATCTGCTTCAGTGGTGGTCCTCGTCCAATCCGACTATCTCTCCGAGGCGCATCTCGTCCCCCACGTCACGGGGGTGTTCAACGTGAGTCCTACGACCAAAAATGGCGCTAATGTGCAGTTCTGGGGTTTCATTGGCAGGATCGTCGGAATGTCCGTGGCCACAAGTATCTTCGAGAACAAGGTAAGCAGAAGTAGTTAGGGTAATGTTAAGACATGCTGATCGCTGCCCCAGCTTCGACAAGGATTGCGGACGATCACTGTCCTCCCCGAAGCGGTTCGAGACGTCATCGCCGAATCCCCTGATTCAATCTTCGACACCGCACTCGTCCCCGAGGTGTACAGAAACGTCACTTTGGATATTCACTCAAAGTCGCTTGACAATGTGAGTTCAGCCTATAAAGTCGAGTATCATATTGACGGGGTGCCACAGGTCTGGTGGCTCATTCTCGGCTTCTGTGAGTTTGCCACAGCCGGGTGACACACATATAAGCTGACCGCTTGCTATAAGCCATCGCCTGCTTGGCTGCCGCACTTTCCATGCGACACTTGGATCTCAAAGCCCTCGGTGAAGCCGCTGCCCAGAGACGGGGACAGACATCCGCGCAGTCGTACCCGATGGAGGAGCACTCGACCGATACCGTTGGCAAAGGTCAAGTGTGAGAATAGCGGACTGTCGGGCGGGTCTCGTCCTCCGTCGCGGTGTTTCATGTCAACATATAATCCCGATGCAACCCCTTGAGACGGTCATTCTTACCTCCCACTCCATCAGCCCCGGGATCCTTTGTTGATAGCTTTTCTAAAGGAGGTCTGAAACCAAACACTCTGCAGTGGATGTTTTGACAAACAAGTATGATGACCTGAAGGCATGTCCTGCTCAACCCCAGTCACTCTTTCTACCCACCCTTCGTTATTCGCAAGATGCTGGTCATCCCCTTTCTTTTCTTCTTGATCACCTCCATCGCATTCTCGGATTCGGCGACCGCTATACCGCACGAACGCCGTCAGATACGGAGACGGTCTGCCTGTGCTCCTAATGGCACTGGTACTGGTGGAGCGGTCCTTCTGGCCGCTTCAGCGGCTACCACGGGAGCATTCCCTGCTAGCCAACATCATCCTCCAGGCCAATGGCTCGAATACTCACACTCTGTCGCTCCTACGACTACTTCACTGACCTTATCCTCGGGTACTTCTTTCTCCTTTTCCAGCAGTACGGTAGCTCGATCGTCACAAATCAAGTCTTCATCCGGTTCTGCCGCCTCCCAAAGCTCGAATCCGGATAATGGTCCCGCTATGATCGCCATATCTATAACCGGCAGCAAGACGAGTACCATCTCTGACTCGACCACGCCCGAGCCTACGCTCCAGCCGCCTTCAACCGTCGTATCATCCGCCTCGGCGTCTTCCTCTTCTCTGGTGTCTGCCGCCGAACAGCAAGAATGGATTGACGCGCACAATACTGCGCGCCAAAGGTATGGTGCAGGGGTGGTGACTTGGGACACGAAATTGGCAGCGAAGGCCCAGAAAAATGCGCAGCTGTGTACCGGAGCACATTCGTAAGCGTTACCGTTTATGGTATACGGACTCATCTTATCGCTCGTCCCGATTATAGTAACGCCGGGGAGAACATTGCCGACCAATCGGGCGGTCTGACTCCTGCTCAGGCAGTACAGATGTGGATGAACGAGAACTGTAGGTCACCTGGCCAGAGCGGTGGACTTACTTTCAAGCAACGTACAACTGGAACAATCCGGTTTACGCCGGTGAGTTCTTCCGAAAGGGTATGATGTCGGACTGAGGACCGCAAAGATGGATACGGTCATTTCACTCAGGCAGTGTGGAAAGTGAGTCCTTGTCTTGTGCAGAGACAAAGTCTAATGCTGTGCTAGGCAACTACCAAGATCGGTTGTTTCAGTGCAACCTGCACGGTCGGCAGCATATTCCACGATGTAGCCTATGGGGTAAGCTGCTGCCGACCTCGTCAAGGTGATGATTTGATTAGTTCGTAGACCATCTATGAGTCTACCTGTGAATACGATCCCGCGGTGAGTAATGTTATGTGGCATTAGTCAGGACCTGACAGGGTGTTCTTCATGTGTAGGGGAATGTTGTCAGTGAGTAGTAGCTCAGTCATGCTGTGGAGTCGCCACTTAGACGTCAAATAGATGCTGGCCAGTTCGCCGCCAATGTTGGGACATTCGGGTCGTAGAGTTTCGTTCTCTGATTTGGGATAATTCTACCGCCTGGAGCGAGGCCTATACCCTGTACAACATGCATATCAGCCACATATCCACCCACAGGCGATACACCCCCCGGACACGCGGTTATCGTCTGAAGCATGTTTCGCCTCAGAAGCCAAGTGCGATTATTGCCCTTGAAATACTTTGGATTAGATGATTGGAGGATAAAGCCGTGCTCCAGAGAGCCCGTAAAAAATGTCACTGCACTCCTTGGAACGACGCCGGATACCCTAGGCGAAGTTCAGACCGCTCTGAGGCTCCATGGGTGTTTCACTTTCGGAGATGACCGCCACTCGCTTCGGCGACTATTTGGTTCATCGTCATGCTCGCTGCTGTCCCTCCAGCTAATCTACCGGCATGGAAAGCTATAAACTGAGTGCCGAGCTATCCCCTCACCATAGCTCAGATGTCAAGTGTGTTCTTGGTATCAGCTCGGACCTGGTGGCTACAGCTTCGCGCGACCAGACCGTTGGCATATGGAAACGAAATGGTGCTACCGCCAAGGTGAGTCGCCTCGAATCCGATGTGAACAACGAGCTGATCAAGTCGAGCGACAGTTCGAATTGGAGGCCTTACTAGGCGGTCATGATGCATACATCAATGCTCTGGCGTATATTCCATCCGACTCGTCTTCCAAAGAAGGTAGCTAGCTAGCTCGGTTGATACCGAATGCAGAGGCGATGTGGAAGCTGATGAAGCCATCTAGACTACATTGCATCGTCCGGAAACTCGTCCATCATCCTCCTACACTCCCTCTCGACACTGTGTCCTCAATCGTCACATGCGCTGATAGGCCATTCTCTTAATGTCTGCACCTTGTTCTATTCCGCCAAACTACGCCGCCTGATCAGCGGAAGCTGGGATGGAACTGCTCGGATCTGGAGCCGTACAGTTCTAAAAAACGAAGAAGAGGGGGAATGGAAATGCGACTTGGTTTTGGGGGAGAGTCAGGCGGCTGTGTGGGGAGTTGGTATTGTGGAAGAAGGCGAGAAGGAGGGCTGGTATTTGACTGGCGAGTAGTCATCTATCATTGGAGAGTCGATGGCTGACAAGGATCACAGGGTCAGGTACGCGCGCTCTCTTTGATGTTGGAGATCCGTGGACTGAGTATTTCCCGCAGCCGATCGAATGATATATCTCTTCACCCCGCACGGCCGACTTTCGCTTACCATCAAAGGGTCCCCAGAACCTGTCCGGTCTATCAGTGTGCTCCCCGGCGGAGAGAACTTCGCTAGTGCTTGCAACGACGGGTATGTTTTCTATTGCCAGACACGTTTAGGGGTACGCTTATGCTCAGACCATCGAGTAGACTGATAAGGATCTGGGACTTCGCCGGAAACATCCTGCAGGTATTGAAAGGTCATGAAGACTACGTCTACGACGTAATAGCTTTCAAAAACGAGCTCCTTGAAAACGAGCTCCTGAGCTGCGGGGAGGATCATACGGCCGTGAGCTGTTCCTTGTGGGGCTCGTCTTGAATACTGAGCATCGACTCAGAGGCTATGGAAAGGTAATCGGCGCTGAAGTCACTCCTTATAATCGGAGCTAAACCACTGAGATACAGATGGTGTGAACATCGAGACGATACTTCACCCTTGCCAGACTGTTTGGTCTGTCCACCCGCTGCCCAACGGAGACATCATGACTGGCGGCTCGGACGGCATCGCGAGGATATTCACGACCGATGACTCGAGGATGATGGGTCGAGAAGACCGAGACGTAGGTGGCCCTGACTTCATCCGAGAGGAATCGTCATTGACGAGACGGATCAGGCGTACTATGCAAAAGTCACCGAAGCGATGAGGTAAGTACTCTTTTCCTGGCTAGCGGACAACACTGATATAACACTAAACAGACATCGGACAACAGCCGTCGCGGAGGAGATCGTCATCGATATTGACATCAAGGATGACGAACCTCCCATCCCACTAAAGTTCACTCATGGGCGTAAGACAGCAAACTTCTAATGCTGGAGCCGTACTAAATGATATTTAACAGAGGACCCGAGAAGGGTCGCCGAAGATTTCGGCAGAGAACATTCCATTTCGGACAACTACGTCAATCAGATTGAGGAATTCATTAGACTACACATTGCTTAGCGTGCTCGAGACCCACATCACCAATATCCTCACATGCATATATAGATACAAACCACGCCTCTCACGATTCTGTCTGGTTGCCCGTCATTCGTTCATGCCAAGCCTCGTCTTCGACCGGTGAAGCCTCCTGAACCTAGATTGAAACCCTTTCCACCTCTGCCACCCGACAGCTCGTCCGTGGGAGGAGGATAGATGATGTTATGTTTGTCGGTGTACTGTCCAAACATCAGGAGATGGCGTAATGGAGCTTGCGACATGCTCACATTTGCCAACACCGAAAGCTGCTTGGTCAAAGCAGTCAGGTAAGCCGTTAGCTGGACATCCGAGTATTCCTGGGGTCAGGAACGTCAGCTCAGAGCTGTTCTGGCTAGTGAGTCAAAGATACGAACGGTCATAAGCTCTTCCTTGAATTCAGGGGCGTTCATGGTCGGTAGAGTGGCTACCAAAGCTGAAATCTGTCGAAGAATAGTATAGTCGGGTTTCGCTTTCTCTGGGAAATGACTCATATCAACGTTGTTCTCATTGATATGTGGGAATGTGGACTGACTGTTGATGATCTCGTCCACATAAGACAAGAGGACTTGTATTCGTTCGTACAACATCCTGATTGCGTTTCGCTGAGTCGTCAAGTTGCTGATCACTGGACAAGGAGATGAGACACAGGCTGTAGTCCTTCGGGGCGAACGGCTGAGGAGGGGCTTACAAGCAGATTCTTCCCCATCTCCCGACGTTCCCTTCGAGACGCCATCCACGGCGATACGCTCTGCTTCACCCGTCTCGATCCCAAAATCCAGCGCAACAAAGTTCTCCTCACCACCCTCCCCACTGGGGTCGAGGAATGACTCGTATATATTGATGGGCAGAGCCGGGGATTGAGGAGGAGGGACAGAATCGAACAGGAGGAAGATGGGTGTATCGACCGTGTTTGCAAACTGGATCGTAAAGTCAGCATATACGACCGGATAGCAGGGAGCGTGCGTGCCTGTCGATGGAGGTCTATATCCTCGGAGGAGGGCTCCTTGCCCACCGAATACCACCCGACCACTTCCAAGCTGGGGAACACCTGTTTGACTGGAATCGAGCCATTAGCTTTTGTTCTGAAAGGGAATGAGGCGCTCGAAGAACACACATTGCTCTTTTCGTGTCTCGAAGAATTCGTTGTCGACCTGTGAGTTGTGCCCTACCGATGCGTCGAACATGTCGACATCTTGCGAAGGCGATGCGAAGGTCAGTTCGAAAGTATTGACGATCGAGACTTCTCGGTTGGATAAGGTTCCCAGGAGGGCTCCGATCACTGGGACGGTCCCGTTAGTATTGAGCATGCTAAGCTGGGGATGCCGGGCTTCTCACATTTGGGAGGAGAGGGAGCGACGAAACGAGAACGGGTATGGTGCTCGGAAATGTTGAGGAGGGGAAGAGGGTGTCTATAGTAGCTGATGTCAGATGTCGATGAAACCCATCTCACGAGCGACTTACAGCTTGATGGTGAGCCCTGAGCTGACGCCTCCGCTGAGAACGATGGCATTGGACTCGGTCTTTGCTGAAGTACTCATGGTTGTCGTCGTGGTACTGTACTCGAGACAAGGTGAATCTCATGTCTTCCTCGCCTTCCAGGTTATCTGCTGACGTCATCACTTTCCTTGACCAACAAAAGTTGGCTCCTTCCGAGTGTAGAGGGCGCTACTTTCTTCATTCCCATCTCGATATGAGCTACTCGCCGACCCAGGAGACGTTTCTTGCGGCATCTACATGGCTTTCGTCCACTCCATCAGCTGCGAGCCAACCTAACGAGGTCAAATTAGAGGTACAACATTGGTTGTGCCAAAAGTCGGTATCTGATGCGCTCCTCAGTTGTATGGGCTGTACAAATATGCGACAACAGAAGGACCTCCGTGAGGCTCTTTATGTTCTTGCTTTCATCTCATGAGCGACTGATGTTCGGCACAGGAAAGAGGCGAGACCTTCCATGTTCAGTCTCGCAGCGCGCGCCAAATACGACGCTTGGGTTGCGCAGGCGGCCAAATATGATGCGCTGGAGGCCGCGAGGCAGCGGTACATCGTTATAGCCGCGCAGATCGGATGGTCTGGTGAAGGACTGGACGATAGTGAGGAGAATGACATCGACGACGAAGAGGACGGAAGCGAGGACAAGAGGAGGCGCGATAAAGGCAAGAAGAAGGAAGCCGGGATCATGGGGAAGAGTGTCAGCGTCATGGTATCTCATGAGCACAGCTTGGGGATAGAGTGAGTCGCAAGTTTCTACCGGCATGTCACGATTCCGGACTAATGCTATGAAAGTGGAGACGCGAAGAGCCCGATACATGAAGCAGTGATTGACGAATCTCTCGAGGAAGTGAAGACCTTGCTGGCAAATAGCCCGAGCCTGCTGGATGCTAAGGACGAATTCGTGAGTTTCTGGCGCATCTGTGGATGGTCTGGGAAAGCGCTAATACGTTCAATAGGGTTACACACCATTACATCTAGCTGCCGACCGTGGATTCTCATCCATCGTCGAGTATCTGTTGTCAATAGGTGCGAAAAAGGAGGCTCGGGTAGGTGAACCGGTGTTGCTGAGCACATGCCGGACTGACGGACGTTGTTGTGCAGGATGAAGACGGTCAAACTGCCCTCGAGTTGGCTCAGATATCGGATAGGAAGGACATTGTAGAGCTGTTGAGGTGACTTGTTTGTTTATGATGTATCAGGTGTGTTCTTTGGGTGCGTCAAACTCCCCCTGGTCCACTCCCGACTCTAAAATACCCTCATATCATCCAGCTTACATCGCCATTATCAGTGGATGCCTTTCAAGGAGTTTTTCAAAAGACATTAGCTCTGGGGTCTCTCGTCCAAGGACACCTTGACGACTGTCTTGCTGGCTCTGATGACTATCGTGCGGTACTCTACTGTCTGTCCTCTTGTCCATATCCTGAATTGTTGACGGGATGGCATTCCGTGCCACTGGTGGGCACTGCCGCCTTTGTGTCGGAGAATGACGTACGCCACTTGCGGGGGAAAGTCAATGGGGTCCCATGGTCCAGCCCTGTCCTTTATCGTTGGACCTACTACTGGGCTCTGTATCTGCCGCTACCGATTCTCAGCTTCTTATTCGTTCAACCTATCATCTACATTGCATCAAACACTCATCGCTCAATCAATCAACCTACCCATCAATCAATATGACAACTGAACGGGTCCCCAAAGCCATCTTGTACTCGTGAGCTTCCCTCTGCCCGGTGATCTAGACGGCGCTCAGCCATATGCTAGATGGCCGACCTCTGTCTGGTCGACGGTACCACTGTTATGCCTACACGAGAAGGGCTACTCTCCCGACGAGTACATTGTTAAGCAGGTTGACATCAGTGAGTCCATCCGTTGAGCTGGTTTAGGGCAAGTTGATCGAAGTACCCCGTTCAGCCAAAGGAGAGGTACGCCCTTGGTTCGAATTTCATTGTAGGGTTTCTTGTACTTACGAGCTACTAGAACTTCTCCCCTTCATACTTGAAGTAAGTGCCTTTCTCACGACGTTATTGAACCGTGCTCAAAACGAGGCCCTCCCTAGAATCAACATGAATGGTGAGTGTGCTATCATACTTCGGTGGGAATCGAACTCACGTCGAGCTTCCGTACAGGTACTATCCCAACATTGGTCGTCCCGACCATCGAGACTACCGGCTCCGAGGTAGACAGTCGATACCGTTCTCTTCGAGATACCATAGTATGCTGTCTGTGCAAATCGTGGTATTATGGGCTGATCAGTCGATTTACCAGACAATCTGCGATTTCCTCGATCAGGCCAGAGGCGCCAACACTCAGCATACGACTTCAGATAGACCAGCGCCAGCACTGGCTCCCGCAACCATTGAAGGTTCGTCCTCAGCTGTTTTTCATCGCCCAATACTTACCCATTCATAGGGAAAACCATCTCGGACACGCTGATCGCACTATGCCATCTGCCTACCACCGATCCCAATTTCTGTTTCATCTCTTGTCTCGATCATGCGCAGCTGCAGGAGAAACTCCATTCCTTCCCGGGCGCCTACCTCAACGACCGACATCTCGCTTTGCAGAGGTATATCGAAGAAGCCAAAGCTTCCGCTGTCGAGGCCGGCGGGGGCACCGAGGGCAAGCTTACTTGGGAACAAAAGATTGTTGCTTTCCTTGAGGAGAAGAAGGCTGCCAACGAGATGCTGTGGGAGGTCTATAACGGTAAAGCGGGCGAGGAGAAGGAGAAGGCGTTCTTCAAGGCCAGCAAGGCGGTCTGGGCAGAGGGCGTCCCAGACGTCATGGGAAAGTTGGAGTCAACCATCAAAGGACCTTATGCACTCGGCGACCAAGTCGTGAGTCTCCCTTGTCTCGCGCGGCTGGTTGACCGCTAACGAGAGCTGTAGTCTCTTGCGGATTTCCACTTGATCTCGTGGCTTGCTCGACTGGTCGCCGTTGCAGGGGGCAATGCGGACGCCGCTGGCATCGATGCGCTGGAACTGAGGATGGAAGGCAAAAAGATCGGCCCCAAGATGCGACGATTCTGGACCAAGTGGATAGAAAGAGAGAGTTTTAAGAAAGCGTGAGTCCCGACCGAGACCGAGTTGCATCCCGATCGACAGGACCGAGCCTGGACTTGATGGGCAGAGTCTGACGGGACTAGCTGTCCCATCTTCTCCATGCAGATACAGGGACTTTTGCTGACCGGTATTTCTGCTCTTAGGTATCCGGACGGCCTGCACTGATTGGCGGGACAACGGAGGAAGATCGATACGCGCAGATAGAGGGCAGAGTCCGATGCAATGCATGAATGTGTGTGCTATGCCGAGATCCTATGCCGACTACGCAAGTTGATAAATATCCACTCAACGTATCGGTGCATCGTCTCTCCCAACATTGATGAAAAAGTCGTAAACGCCCAGAAACACGGCGCCGCCGAGCGATATGGCGGTCGTACGTGGTTTCCAACCTGCAAACAGCGCTTGCGGTCCTTCTTGTCGCAGTATCGCTATCAGTCTCGGCGGGAGGGAGAAGATTGAGGGGGAAGGAGTGGCGGGGATGGCAGAGTTGGGCGCGACGGTGCGGGATGATGTCTGAGTGGCTTGCTGTCAGCGAGATGGTAGCAGAGGAAGTCATCGTGGACCGGCTTACTTTGGCTTCCAGCATGACTCGGGTCTTGACGACGTCGAGAGGGGTCGTCAGTGCTGCGGCCACACCGCCGGCGAACATTCCGCATCCCGCAGCCTGATACGAGGATGGCCTGGCGCCGTCGAGGTACCGCGTGGACAGCTGCGTCTTGAGAAACTCGTAGAGCGGGAACTGAATGGACGTGAACGGTATCTGAGGACAGTGAACGTCGATGAGCACAAATGAAACGCAGAGGTAGGCGAGAAGAGAGAAGCAAATCACCTCTCGGGCAATGGTTATCCCGTAGCCGCGGTAGAACCCCCTGACCCCCTCGTTCCTCAGCACATTCACAAACGAGTTTGCCGTCGACGATCCGGCACCGTACGCCGCCGTCTGCGTCCGCGACTTGACGATCTCGGTCGGGACTCGGATCAAGCACGAGACCTGGAGGCGGAGACCGGGTGAATCAGTCTCCCCGTCGCCTGCGCACAAGGTTGTTCGGGACGCACCAATTCTCCGCCCGAGGCCCCAATGACATGGATCAGTGCCGGGGACATCGACGGCGCAATCGCTGCGAGCCGCGTCTTGAGCGTCTCGTACGTCGTGAAGAACGCCGCGGCTGCACATCCATCTCGTCAGTCACGATACGACGCATCGAGGCCAATGGCAGGGGCAGGGCAGACGGGACGTACCTCCCGGAGCACTGCCTGCGCCGACCGAGCCGACGCCCGAGTAGATCCCACGCAGCCCGCCCGACTTGATAAAGCCCGAGCTCGACTGCAGGCGGGTCTTGATCGTGTCGAGGGGGAAGAAGAGAAAGTCGACCGAGAGACCGGAAATCGCGCCTGCCTACAAGAATGGGGTCAATTTTGGGCGCAGAGGACAATTACGGGGCCAGACACACGAGCAGCGCCCGCTGGAACGTCGGCGGGTCGGAGGGAGACATGATGGCCTCGGTGCTGGTGGACGGTTGAGCTGGTAACGCGGCGGCGGGCTCGACTGGATATTGTTGCCAGTCCAGGTCGGGGCCCTTTCGGCCTAAGCAGGCAGGACACCGTGGGAGAGCGGCCACCGTCGAGCCGTGCCACCCTTGAGCCATGACCAGTGGTGCAGTGGAGAATACATGGGTGATATCTCAACAACGGAAATATGGGTCTACGTTATACACGATGGAAAATGAGACCTATCTATGGATGCGATGCGGTTTGGAAGGGTGGATGATTGCGGGAACTACCCCGGAAACCAAAACTCGTCTATGGGTTCTTCTCTTTACTTTGGCGGTTCGTCTTCCCGCCTCGCCATGCCGAACGCAAACATGCTGCCTCCAGAAGTCGTGTCGCCTGCGGATCCCTGCGACCGGTGTCCCGTCATCCTCCCCATGCTCGTCATGGGTCTCGCGGTCGACGTTGACGTCGAGGCGCCAAAGAGGGGGGGAGGGGGTTTCGCGAAACGAGAGGACATCCCCAACGAGGGCGCCGTGGTCGGACGCCGTGGCCTCCCTTCGTCCGGGAGCTGGGGCAGGCCTAGGCCAAGACAACCGAGCGATGGCAAGGACGGCTTTAGCGCTGCAAATCCGGCCTCTTCGTCCGAGTTGGATCCCTTGGTCGTGGTCTTTTGCCTCGTGCGCAGCGGTTGAGATTCCTCCTCTTCCGACGTGCTGGATATCCTCCGACCGGTCTGGCGAAACTGTCGGAGAATGGACAACGACTCGTAGTCGGCGCTCGGGGCGAGGAAGGAGGTCGAGGGCGATGGGGAGGGATAGGGTTCGCGGAGCAGCGTGTGGATGGGGGGCAGGATCGTGATGTGGGGTGCGGGCGATTGTTCAAGCGAGTCGCCTTGCGGAGGAGGGGAAGGGAATGTGAACGAGATCTTTTGGGATCCCGCAATGTGGTCGGGTGGAAGGAGGATCGGCTTGACGTCCGTGGCGACACCGATGATGGAGGCAATCGCCGGCGAAGGCGGTAATGATCTCCGCTTGGTGAGAGCGACGACGTCCTCCGAGATCTCGATCGTGCCCTCTTGCTGATACAGTCCTCTCCTGGAGCTGCGGTGTTTGCGCTTCGGGGGCTTGGGCGGCGACACCGGTGTGACGGCCGCTTGCGCCAGCGCTCGCTCCACCGATGAGGACGCGCACAGGACGATGGGGATAGGGGGGCAGGACAACTCTTTCGATGCGGCCCGGGGCTTGAGCGATTTCACATAGACCTTGACTTTGAGTTGAAAGGATAGCGAGACGAGGTTCGTCCGTGTCGTCTCGCCGATATCCCACCTGCCTCCTCGCCTTGGCAACGCCAGATCCACGGACGACCAGTACAGACCGCTATCCTGCAGGACCGGTTCGAGGCACGTCGCCTCGCACACTCGGCCCACGATGGTTCGTGCAGACGAGTCGGCCTCGGGTGAGCGTGATGCCGTCGAATTGGTCCGAGAGAACAGGGAAGAGATGCGTGAACGGTGTGGGGATGCTGCGGCTTCCGGCGAGGGATCTCGGGAAGGCTCCACGGAAGAGGAAGACGATGAAGCGGTTCCGTCGAGGGACGGGTGGAGATGCTCAATCGTTCGTTCCAGCGTGACGACGACCTTGCGCACGATCGTGGTGGCATCCTCTGGCTTGGCTCCGAAGGCATAGTTGATAACGTCGCCAGGACCGAAAGCACCGTGGGGGGGCGAGAGGAAGATTTGGGTTGAGGTCGCGTCCTGACCGAGAAGGAGGGCGGAGGGCGGGGAGGGAGGCGAGACCGAAGGCAGCCGATGGTCGTAGAGGTCGAGTTTGTAGGCCCTCGCCTTGCGTTCCCCGACGAACGGTATCGGTTTATGCTGGAGAATCACCTCGATCTTCCATCCGACCTTCCAGTCTTTGAGCCACTGTGAACTCGGTACCCGCTTGACAATGTCGATGGGGATCGTCTGCCGGAAGGGACAGTTCCACTCGGACATCTCGTGGTACTCTTCTCCTGCGGGCGGTTCGAACAAGACGGTCGATTTGTGCCAGAGGATGTGCTCTCGATCCGAGGCAAACGGACCGCCCGAGCGTGTCTCGTAACATACAATGTTGAGCACGATGGACTTGACGTGAAGCGGTTGGCAGATCTGGTCGTTCATGAGCTTGGAGACGGCGCTGCCGGAGATGACGACGGGGGAAACGCCGAGGTGCCCTGCGAGGTGGAGTCAGGACAGGGCGCGGGAGGGAGTCCAGGACTACAGAGATCAATGACATACCTGAATGCGGGTAGAATCGACCGCTGGCATTCCCATGCTTGGGACGGAGGGCGATATCTAGCATGACGCTCGGGGATGCAAGAGCACCGGTGCTAATCGCATGAGAGTTATAGTAATTTCAACGTCCGATCGAGCGAGCTGAAGTGAGGTGTTTTGAATAGCGAGCTAGCGGCGGTAGTCTGTCCAGGCTGGCTGGCCGGTCGGGCTTCGTTGAGATTTGTTGACGAGAAGAGGTGGGCCAAAAAGACGGTGCCCGGAGCGAGGCGGTGGGGTGTTATAACGCTCTGTGAAACGAGTGTGATTTCCACTGGCGCCAGATAAGAGTGGGACGAGTGAGTGGCCTCCCCTTGCGAGGATGCTACCGAAGGACCTTGTTGTGACGGCTCGGAAGGGATCCCACCGCTAGCCAAAAGACACTAGTGACGCTAGTCCCGGAATCTGGATCGCGCTCGGGCCCACCTCGGTCCACGTTGGCTCGCTCGCTGTCGCACAGATTGGCTGGGACGGTGAAGAAAGGACGCAGAGAAGCGAATGGACCGCCCGCGTCGACACTGGCGGCCTGCAGCATTATATAGACCAACGCCTGATCGATGTCTGTGCAGCCGTGTTGCATAACCGCTACGGCCAAATTCGTTAGTCGTAGCCTCCCCCAGGTCCCGGTGGCGCAAACCAAGAGCGTCTTGCAGCCAGGCACGGTCAAGTTGTCCCCCCCCCCCCTTCTTTCTTTCCCCTTATACTC
>JASZXS010000055.1:261-56744 GCA_035521475.1 Tremellales sp. Uapishka_1 | reverse complement strand
GGGGAGGGGTGATGGGCGAGTCCATGATGGTTGGCAAAAGCAGCAACGACGGAGGTGAGAACGAGAGACCGATCTCGAGCGTGTGGGTATGATGTTGTCGCTATGCGCTGCATGGTGTGCTGCATCTCTTTTTCTGTCCGTCGGCAAAGGAAAAGGACGGGGAAAGGAGAGAACAATAGACGGCCGGTTGACGAGTTGCCCCTTTGGGATCAACAAAAGAGTTTCAGCTCTTCGGTCGCCAGTAGAGGGCGCATTCGATGACAAAAAGCACCGTGAGGGAGAACAAGGTGCATCGATTTTGTTTACAGTCACGCTGACAAGCGTGTTGCTATATTCATAATTTGAACATGTAGTGTCGCCTCGGGCTTCGCCAGGGAAGGCTCGTCTACAGGCCAGCCTTAGAGGCGCTATCCTCTTCGCTCTCGCTTGCATCTTCACTCTCCTCACTCCCTTCGCTCCCTTCACTTCCCTCGCTGTCTTCGTCGACGCCCAAGGTAGGCAACTCCCTCCTTTCCGTCTCGAATCCCATGTTTTTAAAACCAGCTTCCACCTCGTCGGCCTTGCCCAGGGAGACCGATACAGCTCCGAACGCGGTATCTGGCGAAAAGATGGGCAGGAGATACTTCGAGATGACGGCCTTGATCTCCGGCAGTGTGACACTCTGAAAGGACGTATCGGCTCCGATCGCAACGTCGAGACGATAACTTACCGGCAACTTCTTCAGCAACTCTTGCTCGTGATTCTTGCTCAGACCCTTCAGACCTTCGTTCAGGAAGGCCGTCGATGCCTGGCGAACAATGAGTCCGAGCTGACAGGCCCTCGAGGATGACTTACGGCCGCCATCAGAGTCTCGGACTTTCTCGCAAAGTCATACGTCATGCTTGACCTGGCGCCATCGATGATGTTTACGTCCAACGGGACCTAAGCCCTTCAGAAGTGTTCCAGAGGGGTACTCACACTTCCATCAGCCAACCCCTGCAATATCTTTCCCGCCTCTTGATATGCCAGCATGGCGTTCGGGCTCTGTCGACGGGTCAGCAGCGCTCCAATGGCTCCCGGGAACAACCTACTCGGTAAACTCCGAATCCGACCAACCCCGATTCTTGGTCAACCTCGACATGAGCACCGTACGCCAGACCTGCACCTCGGATCGATCTCCAAAGATAGCTCTCCAGCGCGTTCAGAACTTGGGTCGCAAGTTGAAGAGCGGGTAGATCAGGATGATCCCATCCGGTCACTCCTTTAGCGAAATGGTTCGAATACGATCCTTCGATGGCAGACATGGGGACAACAATGCACTGGACGGCGGTCAGCAATGCGCGACAAGAAGGCTCACCTTTTTAGCGGGATTCTTCCCAAGCTCAGTTAGACTAAGGGCAGAGGTAGACACAGTCGAGAGAGGCGTTACTTCCTACACCGCGCGTCAGCCATTCGCAAAGACCTGGTGGTCGAGTACACCTGCCATGATAGGCAAGAAGCTCTTCCTGAGGATAGACCGCGGTGCGGGTATATCCAAAATATCCCCAGTGACAGAGACGCGCATCCCAGATGGATTCAGCACTGCAAAGTCAGTATCGCCTGCTCCAGGACAAGACACTCACATTGTTCCCTGGCAGCCTCCATGCGCCTGATCACCTCGTCGGGATCGCTTTCCAGCAAATCTTTGACCACGGGCAGGAACTCCAACAGATTCAGCAAACTGCAGGCTTCGGAAGGAGACTTCTTGCGATCGAAGGCGAGATCGTTGACGTAAGCTCGAGCTATCGATGAACCGCTTCGTTTCTGTTGCGGCAATTCCTGGAATTGCTGGGCAACAATCACCGAAAGTCTGACACTTGGTCAGCGAGAGCGGAGCTGGAGGAGAATACATACCGGTCCTTGCTGAAGATGGATCCTGACACCAGATCCCGAATCCACGCGACGGCTTCTTCGTATTGGGCTTTCTCGACCTTCAGTCCCACACCAAAGAGCTCTGCAAAAGAGCCTCGGACGTCCCAAGAAACGCTCTGCGAGACCGTGAAGCTGGAAATGTATCAGCGTTGATGATGATTGACATTGACGTACTCGTTGAGCTGGTTGACAACTTCTTCGTGGGATAGTACTGTCCCGTCGGCTCGTTGCACTCCGAGGGAGAAGAACGCGCTCTGCCATATCGACAGATATCTGTGCAGCAATCAGCTCCTTGTTCATGCTGGATTTTTGTCACTCACGGCATGAGATGAGAGGGGAAGTGGGCTGTATCAAAAGTGACCGAGACGGAGACAAAGTTCGACTGTTCATAAGTAGAGTCCTAACGAGGGAATATACCTTGACGTGGGCAAAATGGGCCATGTATGGCAGAGGTTTCCCGTCCTGATCCAGATGCGCTTGTACTTGGCCGTCGTCCGAAGCGACGTGTTGGCCTTGGACTTGATTGACGGCAGTCTCCACGGGTACCCAAGTGATAGACGAGGGCTTACGAATAATCAGCGCGTTACTTCCAGTTTCAACTCACATCCGTGATGGGGAATTCTGTCAACATTTCTTCAGGGATGGGTCTATCGCTCTCCTTCTTGGCAGCTGCCAGTTTCGCTTCCAGCCTTTTCAGCCCTTCTTCACCCAGGCTATCTTTTTGGGCAGATACCCGCTCCTTTTCGTCCTTCTCGATTTTGTTTGCAAGGACCGCAGAGGGTTTGCCGATGGCGGTGATTGACGGCGGGGATACAAAGTAGCTGGTCTCGTCAGTTCGGTTGAGTTTTGGCGACTCACGTGTCGAGAAGTGTGATCCATCGTTCCTGCTTCCATGCCATGAGAGTATCGTAGACTTGCAGATCCTCGAAAGCTTTTGGCAGTTCTCGACCATCCTTGTCTCCGTACAGAAAGTCTGTTAAAATATTAACATACAGCGTGAACATGCATCATGTATGAGGTAAAGAACCAACATACCTCCAATGACGGCGTCACACAGAACATCAGTGATGCTTGTTTCCATTCGGTTCAGCATTTTCCTCTTGTCTCGTCGGAGAACCAATCCCATCCTCTCCATGTCGATTCCTTCCTGATCAACAATCTTCTGCAATTTGGCCTTCAACAGGGGGCCAATCTCCATTAGATGTTTGGCCGGTACGTCCGAGATGTAGCAGGTGTATTCGTTCTTGTTGACCCGGTCCTCAGAGTAAAAGCCGATAGAAGTAGCGAGCGGCTTGGGAATCTCGATGAACTCTTTTTGGATCGGAGCGGTAGCCGAGGAAGTAAGATATGTGGCGAGGATGTCAAGAGCGGTGTTTTCGAGATAGTCGGTGGGGGGAGGGCCAAGGAAAACAATGTTGACCTCTCCGATCGACTCGTCCTTTTCCATAAACTCGATTACTTGCGTTTCCGATGTCGTCAACGAGATCGGGTCCGCAGTACTCGTCTCGACAAACGGTCTCTTCCAGCCCGCCGGTATACCACCGGAAGCTTGCTGTCGAGCAAGAATCATGGGATCGACCTTGCTGTTCAGGATGTCGAAGAGTTCGGGCAGGGGGATGGATCCATCCATATGGAGGCACAACTGGACGATCAGCAGAGAGCGAGATAGATGGCTCACGTTGTGGGGAACATAATATTTGGCATGGTATTCACGAACTAGGCTTCTATATCAGCAGGGTTACAGATCTCGAGACTGCACTCACTCTGCTCAACCGTCAAGACTCGCAGCTTCTGCAGCAGACCGCCAGTCTCGCTTCGATAAGCCGACGACATAGGGTACAGCATCCTCTGCATTCTGACAGGTGAGCTTCGCATCCGGATTTGATGACTCACTCCAGGGCCATCCTATCTCCTGACTGGTTCTCTCTGGCCTGCATCTCACTGTACACGACTCCGGTATCCTCCGCGCTGCCGTTTATGTGATGAACCTGATGGTCATCAGACGCTGCTGCTAAAGATATGCTCACCTCGGTGACAAAACCCGCGTCTGTAAGCGTGGGGTGCAGGATATGATCGACGTAGACTGTCCGTTAGCGACAGCAAATGCCGAGGACTCACCTGGCAGCATTTCCAAGAATCCAGCGGCGCCCGCAGTGGCGATTGTATAGGCCGTATCTGTGTTGGAGATGAGTTCTTGTTTTCCTGTTCAGGAGATGGCTTTTCCACGTACGATCGTTTGCGGTCCAAGCATTGGTACCGTTGCTGCCTGCACGATTTGCGAGCTGATCGAGAACACCCTTATATGGGTACTTGTTGGATCCGAGGAAGACAAGACTACTTGAGGTCAACAATGTGTGCCAAGTTGGGAGAGATGACATACTGCTCCAGCGTATGAGGTCTACCGGTATCATCAAAGACTGGAACGGTGAGTCAGCAAGGTCTCGTTCGTCCCTCGAGCAAGCAAGGCTCACTTTCGGAGGCGACGACGAAGTAACCGTTTATCTTAATACGGGTAAGTGCTCGCCTCTAAGTGTTAGGTTGGATGATTCCAGCTTACAATGGGCGCTAGGGCAAGTCAGCAGGGATCCCTGTGGGAAAGCATACTGCTCACCATCATGCGATGCTACTACGACCGTCAGCCCCGTCTTCTCACTCCTCCATTTTGACACGGTAACGGGTGCGTATTCGATAGGGAACGAGGAGAGCAAGGTGAAATGACCATAATCGACGGTGGAGGCCATGTTTCTGCGGGAGGTGATGAATGTAGGCGTCGGAAGGCGGTAGCGGTGTCTAGGAGTAGACGTAGTGATCCCTCGCTTGATGACAGAGGAAATGATCATGCGCTTGCTGATTCAAAGGCGTGACCAAAGGATCCAGACGACTGGAAATGCAAGGTGGAGGGTCGCGGAAATTGATGGGTCGTGTGTTTACACGTGGCATCGGGTGGGCCCTTGGGGGTGGGACTACAGAAAGCTGGCCGACCAGGCATGCTCATTGGAGACGGCCTGGTAGCCTAGTGGAGGACGACAGGCAATGATTGAGCCCATGGTGGATCGCAATGAGTCTGGCAGAGATGCAACAGGGTGCACCCAGTACATATGACTGTTGGAGGAGCCGTATTCGACTGCCACACCTCCGATGCGACGTCATGACGACGAGATCACCATGGGGCCCTTATCGCATTCACATTCGACATTCACATCTGTAGATGCTCACTCACTGATCACTGTCCATCACCTTCCGCACACATATTCCATACCTGAAACCCTTCCGCTCCCGATGGCGACCGCCTCGCCCCGTTCCCTCTCTGGTGCTTCGACTCCCGCTTCCTCGCAGTCGTCCGATGGGTACCTCCTGCTGTCGATACAGCATGCTTCAGTACAGCAGGTGAGTCATATGTAGTGAACAAATTTAACGGATAGGTCTACGATGGGCAGACAATGGTTCTCGCCAAAGGCGAATTCCAGTAGGTGGTTTCGAAGGGATTGTTCACATCGGCTTATTCACATCCGCAGGCTACAGTGTGTCTCGATGGCCATACCCCCAACCATAGGTCACCAAACCGCCAACCCGTTCTCTCCGTCTCCTTCTGATCCCAAGGTCCCGACTCACGATTTCTGGCTGGTCATCCACGTTGGACCGACGTACGAGTTGGCCCTCAACCCAGATCAACAGATCGACATCTCCCCGTCCAAGGATGCCATCCGCTACGAAATCCTGTCCAATGTACCCAACGGATCCCTTATCCTGTCACTGCCGCTTCCTTCCAGCAACGCGGATATGGAAGATTTGGAATCGCTCGAAATCCTCCTCCACCAATATGGTTCACTGTCGGCCTCGAAATCTGGCTTGGTCAACGTCTCTGCCCCGGTCTTGGGAGCCAATCCTGTCGGTGACGAGCTACTGGGACCCGAGTTTCGAGGGAAGCTGGTTCTTGTCAATCAGGACAATGGGCAGGTGATTGGGGAATTGGAGCAGTCTCTTTCGGCAGAGGAGGATCAGAAGCTGGCACGAGAGGGACGGAATCAGCCCGTGATGCTCGACTTCGGCCAGATCACCGAGACCGGCCTCGCTAGAAGCGTCGTTGTCAAGACAGTACCACAGGACGAGATGGACGATTGGCTGCTCAAAGGTGCCAACGATATCAGGTGAGTGGCTCGATGGCGGCCGGTCGGGAAGGTACCAATGATCGATCAGTCGAGGGATACTTCAATTCAGCAACTGGTCGACCAACATCATGCAAAACAGCGCTCGGAATTTTATACAAACGGCGACCCCTAGATCTGAGCCAGTCAAATTCTCCAATACCACCAAGGCTGGATTCCGCACAATCCACAATGCCAGTGCCGCGACCATGAAGGTCACAAAGAAGACCACAGGGGCCATCAACGATGTCAGTCTGTCGTTGCTTTCCTTGTTTCTCGAGCTGACTCGGTGTAGACGATCGCCAAGGTCGTCGAGACAGGTTACTTGAAAGGTGTTCAACCGGCGGTGGACACTTATCGACGCGCCTCTGCCCCCGATGCCCGCACGCTTCCACCTCTACCGCCTCGCCGATCCCCCGAGGACCCTCTCACGCGGCGTTCGCCTCCGCCGGTACCCCCTAAACCCGCGTCTCTGTCGACAGGGCCGCCGCAGCCATATGACCAACCTGATGAATATGCTGCCCAGGTCGACTCGCCCGTCGGTCAGACGAAAAAGCGTGGCTTTCTCAGCCGAGCTTGGCTGGCGACCGAGGTGGTCCTCACCAGTGTGGAGGCCACGGTGTCGGACCTGATCACGGTCGGAACGGAGACAGCGTCGGCCGCCGCAGGGTATGTTGCCTTGCGTCGAGGATGGAGGACCAGTCCCTAACGCATCCACCCTAGTCACAAGTACGGTGCCGAGGCTGGAACGGCGACCGCTCTGGTGGGCGGATCGGTCCGGAACGTCGCAGTCGTTTATATCGATGTCCGAGGTGTCGGAAGAAGGGGCATCATGAAGGCCACTGCTAAGGGATTTGTGAAAACGAGATTGACGTCGGGAGAGACCGTTGTTCTGCAAGGAGAGGGCAAAGAAGGGGAAATGGTACACGTAGGAGATGTCTCCAAGACCGAGGAGGGGGAAATGGTGGTGGAGGTGGCGGAAGTGAAAGGGTACACGACCGGGACAGAAGTGAGTGAAAAGGATGGGCTGAAGAAGAGGTATTAGAGCGGTCTTGGGTTGTATGTGTTGTGTTGAGTTGCTAAAGTATATGCAGCGATCGATTCCTGATCTTGGTATGGCCAACGCAGTCGTGATTTAGTTCTCACGTTCGAACCCACGCCTCCAAACCAAGCGACAACGCGCGCAGTTACTCCGAGGATAGCTCCCGAGTATGCAGGATATCCACGAGCTAGTCTGTGTGCAGTCAAATTCGGGGTGTGTTCCGGGTGATCCCATGTTGGCTCCACCGCCCTAATCTCGCTAGATCTGGGAAGACATGACCTCCTTCAGATCTTTCACTCGCACCACAGCCTAGATCTATACTCGCACCCCAGCCGCAGTGTTTTTGTCTAGACTCGCGCCCCAAAAACAGCGTTCAAGCGCCCCATAACACAGGCCTTCCACTCCGTTTCTCAACCTATCACCGTCCTTTGAGAACGCCCTGCCCTATATATCGTGAGAGCACACACGGTCTCGGACGATTCCGCGGGCACTAATGCACGGCAGCTATAAATCGTAACGTGGGAAAGGATGGTCGGTCAACAGCGATACGCTTCTCCAGCTTGACACAAGGATTCTTTGGCGAGAAAGGCTACACGCATCAAGGGTACGGAAGATACCGAGACCCTCGTTATGGTCCATCCTCGAAAGGTAGCGAGAAAAGCCAAGGGGGGGTATATAGATATCTCGGTAAGATGGACTGGTTGTTCTCCTTAGAACCCTTGTTCCCAACATGACTCATAGCTTCTACTATATCACGGTACGCAAGGGTTTCGGGGTATCGCCAAGCGCTGCTGACGTTATTATCAGCTGAGGGACGAATGGACTCAGCAGTACCATCAGCGCGAGATCTTTGGCGACTCCACCCCCTTCAGGACGATCTTCGAGAGCTATGCCGCATGTTTCAGCAATCAAGACGTTAGCAACTTCTAGTGAGGAATGCTGCATTTCCCGCCAGCGATTGGGCCTGACAGACTGAGGCTAGTTTCGAGCTGATCAACGATTCCGGTGGAACTGCTCTGACGGGAGGAGAGGTCAGTGTCGCAGTCCAGCTCGGGACAAGCTGACCGACTATAGACGCCACAGTCCCTCGAGCTGGAGCCGAACGAAGAGTACACCGTTCTGGCGTACTATGCTGTAGAATCAGGGGACGAAGACGACTGACCGGTCGTAGATGACTGGTATGGAGGTACAGACAACGATGGGGCCGAAATAGATGACATCTATGGTACCGTTGATGTCATACAGCTTCGGCTTTGGCTTTTGGGAACACCTATAGTCTACACTATCTCGAAGTCAAATGTGCATTTGATCCGACAGCGATCTCGCTGAGACGACCCTCGCTCTCGACAGGCTGTTCTTTCGTCTGAGAAGTACTGCTTTTTAAGGATCAAGCCGTGCACTGGGTGGAACGAAAATGGGCCAGCTAAGTCTGTGCGCTCCCTGCGTATACCGAGTCATCAAATATGCTGTGCCTCGGCTGCCACCTATTCACCCCGATACAACACCGCGAGCGTCCTCAGTCTCTGCTCACCACTACCAGTACCGAATACTTCTCAGTATGCAGAAGGCCAAGGCTCTTTGGCGTCTTGTGCATATGGATGTTGAGCGTTTAAGTGGTGAGTCGATCGAGATCCACCCACATCGTTGCCTACGACCTCCCGCAAGCCTTCGCTTGACGGCTGTTGATAGCGATGAAGAGAATAGCTACTCGTGTCATCGATACCAGGAAATGCGAACGGTAGGTTTGCGTACCGGAAATCGGAAAGACTGAAGTATGGGTTGATCCCGTAGTGCCGGAGGACGTAGTTGTGAAAGGCGAAACCCATCGCATCGTCGTCTCCCAGCCTCGTCACCACAGGATCGATGCCAACGATTCCTTCGGTCACCTGACAATGCTTGTCTTACCGCGTACTTGACGGTGCTCGTCGGACTCACTAGGATGTTGAAAGCTCCCTCTTGGTGGATGACTAGCGCGGTGAGCTGAGTGAGGGGCGGCGGGGCATCATTGTACCAGGGAAGAGTAGCCAGGCCATTCATTCAGGGCGAACGGAGAGATGTGACGGAGATTTCGGAGTCTACCGCTCGGAGAACACCCTATTTAGCGGTGAAGGGATGTCTGCCTCGCCGCCTGGGCGTGTGGGTCTCGTGTGGGTCCGCAGGCTTTCACGCATCCCGGAGGCGATCTTTTTCGCATGGTAGCTCCTGCTAGCGCAACGAGGCTGTTCTCAGACTATCCTTATTCCGCCTTCGTTCTCGTCCCTACGTTTCGTTGAGGCCTCCTGACAAGAGATATCCAGCAGATATCGATGTCGAGTGCACAGGATCAGGCACTGATAGGCTCAGTACCGGAAGCTTAGCAAAACATCCAGACAGACAGTCCAGTTTGTCAATTGAGCTGATGGATAGCTTCGAGAAGGATCCTCCCTCAGTCCTCTGTGTATGCTCACGCGTAACGGCCGCCGAGAGGGGAGAAAAGAAGGGACAAGTCGGAGCGCCATCGGTCCCCGAAGAATGATCGGCGAGTCCTTGATTCCTATATGGCGCGTTTCTCTCTATACACACCGCTCGTTCCCCCCCGACGGCCGAAATTAGCATTCGGGCCCGACGGACTATGCTCGCAAATCTACGGCGCTGATCGAATGAAAGCTGCCCGTCAGCACCAGATCAAGACTTTCGGGCGTCTGCTCGTCAGTCAGCTTGGACTGTCCGGTCGGAACTACGGGCTCACTGTATATGGATGAAGCGTAAAGGTTGACCACTCTGTACCTCCGTCGTCCTCATAGATGGAGGCATTCAACGTGAATCTGTGCAAAGCTCAGTCATCTGCCTATACCTGCAATAATGACCTACAAATACTGATCCTCGTGATCATCGGGATGGTAGACGCCCATGAAGTGCCGGCATACATCGTAGATGTCATCGTTGATCCCGACGGCGAACGGGCCTAAATGGAGATCCTGGCCGTTGGGCAGGTCTTGCGATATCTGCCGGTGCTTCAGTCGAGGCCGCCTAGCGAGAGTAGTATACTGACAAAGAAGGTAAACAACATGATGATGAGGGGTCAAAGCGAGGGGTCATGACTGTATTCAGTTGTACCTCTCGAGCTCCAGCTGGGTCTCTAAGGAGGTTGCGCATCAATCCTCGGACCCGCCTGTAAATCTTTGGAAGTACTTGCTGCGATCGAGCGGGAACTACTGACACACAGATTCAGTGCTAGATCCTCCTTTGACGCCACCACCGAAGCCCCCAATGGGCTGCACTTTGGGATCACTTGGATACTACGGTATTGTGACTGGCGTGCGGGCGAAGTGGACCGTAGAGCACAAAGTAATTGGGCGGCTTGAAAACAGTCCCCTCGCTCGATGTCACACTTCGGTATGAGCGCTGACCGAAAGCGCGAAAATGACTCGGTTGGAAGTGAGATACCCCAGGATCTCTTGTCTAGCACAAAGTTAGAGTGAACCATCACAGGTGGCTTGGAACTGAGTGGCGTAAAGTATAAGCAGACCCCATGACGAGTGGTAAGATCAGACAGGTCGGTCCCGTTTCGTAATAACCGAGTCCTCGTGCATTCTATATGTCGCGAAAGTAGTGCAATACCAAGACCGTTATCTCATGATTAGGCACCATCGAAACATGCATGAAAGCGTTTTCCCATTACTCGAGACGCTTAAAACTCCGATGTCGGAATCATCGTTTGACTTGTGTATTTCCCTACAGCTGATGGGCCCATTCCCATGCACGGAATTGGCGTGTATGCCTGCACTCCAGTCCTGTGTTACGAATGACCAAAACCTGAGACTGGTCTGATGTGCGTATCAGCAACGTAACGCACGCGAAGAGAGTTTCTAAGGATCTGCTCGGAGTATTTTGGTGCTATCGATTAGAGTCTCGGGCGCGAGGAGGGTCAGCGCTTCTTGATGATTAGTGCAAAGGATGAGTTTGACAGTTGGTGCAGTGGCTGCCGGCATCATCACAGACTGCAACTTCGCAGGAGGCGCTACGAAAGGAGGGTACGACAGGTCGTATACGTCGTGTATATGATGCATCTAATGGTCGTCTACACCACAAAATCTTTCCATGGAATCTACTTCAGGCCGTCTTCACGCCCACTCTACGTCAATCACATAGTCGTCCCCTGGTTCCAGATCAAGTCCCCACGGGGTCTATCTCTGTTAGCCTAGATTATTTCTGCTTCTAGCTGGACTAACGGCGTTGGGTCTAATTCTCACGCGAACTCTCTCCCCGTTCCGTTTGATGTATTTCACCAAGTAGAAACTGCTCATGGTCAGTATCGCAAGCGCTCCAGATCGCCAAGCGAACGTGCCGGAAATTGGAGACTCCCATCCTGGGTCGGCAATGAGTGATGTAACCCAAGCAAACGGCCCAGATCCTGTCCTCTGCGGTAAGTTGACCGGCGTACCATAGATTCGGAGTGCCGTCCGAGACCTCGTGTTACTGATTAGCTCGTATCACTTGGACAAGCGACGTATGAAGATGAGGGTAGCTTACCATGAAGTCGTAGTAGTCTTCCTCGCACGCCATTTTGTTAGATATGTATCGCAGTTATTGGCCACCGTACTGATGGCGCAAAGGTCGTTATATCTCGCTCCCATTGCCGGCTGATTGTTGCAGGTAGACCTACCCTCACCTTGGTGAGCAGGAAAAGTCGCCGAATCGAGCGCTGTTGGCGTCCACATCGATCCGCTGACGAGCTGTCATGAGCGATGAACAGGCACCTGCCTGAAAAGAACGACGAGCTCGCCACTCGCCTCGTTTTCCTCGCTTGTGCCAACCCCTCCTACACTCACTCTGCATGTACGCTATATCCGCGCCATATGCTGGTCCATGATTGGGTATCTGTGTGAGACCCTCCGAAGCACCGGAGAGTGCGGCTTCACACACCACAACCACCAGATAACAGAAGAAGGCGGTGTCAAGATACGCGCCTTCCGTTAGAAGCCGCAATGCATCGGATGACTGGACGAGATCTGCAGGACCTGCTAGACGCCATTTAGCGGAGCTACCGAGGCTATTGCAGTCCGATATGCTCTGGTAATCTGTATGACTGGACTAGGTTGCGGACGGTCTGGCAGGATGGGACACATAAACGAGTGATTCATGTCCGTCGGATGCACACCTCGGTCTCGTTCTCTAGCTACAGCCGAATATCTCCATACCTACAGACTATCTCAAACAATCTCAGGTGAGGTCAGACGAGCCTGACTGTTGTTTGGGTTGACCTTCTGTTCGTCGATCTCGTCAAGAGATTCAGCGTCCGCCTTGTACTTTGTGGAGTAACCGGTGGGACCCTGGCAATATGACCGTCAGTGACCTGCTAGTTGCACAGATTAAGGACTTGCCTGGATGTATGTTTCGGTCTCCACCGCGACCTGGATGCCGCCTGTCATTTGACCCCGTTTCGACATTTGGAAGACTTGTGCCTGCCGACGAGTAAACATCGTTCTCGAGAGACAGTGGAGACAGTAATCATGTCAACTCACATTCGTAGCGGAATGGTCCGTAGACGATCGGAGGGTGACTCGAGCATTGATTGCAAACATCAAACCAACCGCGTAGCATTTCGGTTGTATATCCTTCCTCGGGATATCAGCTTGACACTGCGCCGGGAACGGAAAGATACACACCTGAAAGGTAGCACCGAGTAGCGAGGATGGCTCTCTCACTATCAAGCCAAGGGTCAGTATAGCTCTTGATTGCGGATAAGAACAGCTTACCGTATTCAGCCAGGTATGCCAGAGCGGTAATCGATGGCAACAGCTGCGATTCGCATGATAATCGGATCAATCGAACGATAGTCTTCCGCCATCTTCAGCAGGGGTCCTCGCCAACGAATGATGACTGACTCTATCTGTAGATGCCCAGCTGCGGACGACACGTCAGAAGCAGTATCAGGAAAATGATCATCGACGCTCACCCGGACTTGGAGCGGATGAGAAAGAACAGGATGCTTCCCGTGATGAGAATATCGGCAGCCTGTCCACCCTAATCATCAGCGATCGTCTCACCTTCCAACGAACAATTCCACACACCGAGGTCGCAGCAGTCCAAGCTGAGCATCATCGTCGATCAGCTTTGCAACAGTACAGTCAAACGAAGAGAGCTTACTATAGAGACATGGTCCGCTCGCCGCTGCCTCCAGCTCGGACACCAGCTTGCCGTATACGACCGTGACACCGATGCCGCCACCGAATCTACACGAATCCTAGGTCAGGCTGTCGTTCATTTGCATGGGATTACGAACTCACGCAGTGATGATAAAAGGCTAGGACGGTATCAGTGTACGGTCTCGTAAAGGTATATCATCAAACTCACCCAGATAGCGGCCTGGAGCCACCAGTTTCGCCCAGACAGGAGAAAAGCTCTGTATGCAAAGAAGCCCTGGATAACAGAAACGGTGACGACTGCAAAGGACAAGGTTAACTCGATGGTCGATGCACGTCGATTCGATACCGCTTACCATCCAAAGTGGGGAAGACCGCAAGCCAGCTATTGGCGAATCGCTCAGTACGATCTCGGCATCGGCTGTGTCAGCACTCACTGCGGCTCGAGCCAGGGGCTATCCGGACTCAGCGGTCATCTAATTATAAGAGGGGCCACTCACGCCCAGAGTCCAAAGTTTGTGACGAAGAGGTTGGAAGTGAAGATCCCTGTCCCGCGCCGCTATAGTGAACCCTGTCGGCACTGTCCAAAACGAGGACTCACAATTGTAGATCGAGGTAACGATGTTCAAGACCTAGAGATTTTCCCTGTCAGTCGCCTCGACCGGTAGTTTTGCAGACAAGAGGGGTGTTACGCACCGCTGTCCAGGCAACGACCGCTTTCGTTTGCCATCGATCGTTGGGTTGATATCTAGAAGCAAGTCAAGTCGTGACCGATAAATGCCGGAACGTCACTTACGACACATATGACACGACCTGCATGAAAAAGATCCCTCTGAAGTTCCCGAGTCAGTATGCCGGGTGACGGCGAAGAGATACCTACGCGAGAAACGTGTCGATGATGATTGACGCGTAGATGCATCCTGTTGGTGCAAGTCCCGTTAGAGTCCGTATCCGACCTCAGCAAGAGAGACTGACCAGCAGTGAAATACTGCCATGCAAAGTTAGCATGATTCAACAGTGCGAGTGGGACATACCCCATTGGGCGCGAGCGCTGCAGCAGCTTCTGCTTCGGTTGGGAATGTAGACGCCGTCATTCTCGAGATCTAGAAGAGAGGTGATAGAAGTAGAGTTATTGTTTTTCAGTAAGACGACGGGTCTCTGCACGACCCAGCAAGGGTTTATATAACGCGAAAAGCGCGAAGGCAACGCCGCAGCTAGGGCGTCGAGATAGTTCGTTCGATTTTGGGGCAGCGTGCATACCGACTAGCTTCGGGTCTGAGCGTCACTAATGGTTGGCGAGAGACTGCCGCTAGCTCCGTATCGTTTATCAAATCGAGCTCCACTACAAAAACTCTTTGCCTTACCGAGTACTGCTTGAAGGAGTGGTGACAACTTCGAAAGAAAGAAAATGAGTATCTCGTCTCCGTCCGATGAGGATGATTGATAGGCAGTGTTGTCCGTCCGGAGAATCCTCAAATCGAATGTGGGCCAGCAACCCTCCTTTTGGGTAGCCTCGCGGCAGCCCCCCTTTCAGCTAGTTCCCGTCGTCTCCTTTCCGAGGTCAGGCACACCATAGCCGCCGGGAATTTTATTGTAGCATCATGAAGTATAGACCCAATACCTTAGTACCCCAAAGCTGTCCTGCGATGGGGTCCGTCGGTGTACCCATTTAGATCCACACGTTGTCAAGATTGCAATGATCTAGGTAGGCTCCCCGGTTTTCGCCGCCACAGTAAAGGCCGACGCGCCTATCCTTGAGAACCTTTGCGGTCTTTCATACGTAATGACCTCTCCTTTCTCATCTTGACATAGGTCTATTCTCGAATGACCTGATCATCGCGTATTCCGAAGAGGGGTAAGTCCTCAACTCCATCGTCCTTGCCATGACTCGGTCTGCAGTTCCTTATGTACCAAAAAAACAGAAATCTAAAAAGATGGAGACCAGTCATCCGTTTATCAGCCATGCTCAACCATGGTCTCACCAGTCCATCTGCTGCGACATCGACCACGGGGCGTCCGCATCATCGTTACAGCCATTATTATCGACTTCGTACCCGCATTGTGACATGGAGCGGTACTGCTGCACGGACGAGTATTGCGAGGATGCCCATCCGCCCTGTTGCGAAGACGACGAGGGGTGCTGTGATGGAATGGGCAAGGACCTGGAGGAATGGGCATGCAGCAACGAGGGATGCCATGCAATTCAGGAGTTTGTAAGCCGCTTCCTATCGGTTTCGCCGTGATACTGATGGCAAGGCAGTTGGAGTGTTGTGCGGAAAACCATTGCCATCCCCAGAAGCCGATCAATCCTCGCATCGAAGCATCGGCGGAACCGCTCACCCAACCTTTCACTGCGCACGTCATCCATCCCACTGTATCGGAGCCGCCATGGCAGCCTGCGGCTCTGTCCCACATCTGTCACTGGCAGAACTGCCATCAAATCTTTACGTCTACCAACGATCTATTTGCCCACGTCGCAGCCGATCACCTCAATGCTCCCGGATTCGTCAGTCCCACCGTTACCATCGAGGAAATAGCGAGGCAGAGAGAACAACAGGAACAGGACAACCTCTTGGCGTGTCTGTGGGACGATTGCTTTCCCGTTTCGGCCGGTGGACAAGTCGACTTTCATCACCCCCATCCTCCATCGCCCCTCCCGATATGCAATCTTCCCCCTCCACATCAGCACTCGCATCCTCAGCCAAACCTTCAGCAGCATCAACATCAACACCTGAATGGCGAACCGTTCTCTCCGCAGACGATGCTGCGGCATGTGCTGGAGGACCATCTTGGCGTACCAGGGGAGATTCTGGGCTGGGGCTCAGACTCCGCAGCCACGCCGTCGGTGGACAACAGACCGTTCCAACCTGCTCTCCCACTTACCCCCTCTATGTCTGCCTCTTCGTCCTCACCAACCGATTCCCCTCCGTGCCGATATAGGTGCCGATGGTCGAGCTGTACACATCCCACGCCTTTCGATTCCATTTCAGACCTGATGGAACACCTCTCGGAAGCCCACATCGGGAAAGGCAAAGACAGCTACGAATGTCTGTATGAGGATTGTGGGAAAGTTTTCAAGTCGAGGCAAAAGATCGTGCGTCATCTGCAATCGCATACGGGATACAGACCGTTTGTGTGCGAGATCTGCCGTCAAGCGTTCTCCGAACTGGCCCCGCTCAAGGCGCATCTTCGCAGACACTTGCAAGAGAGTGAGTAGATTATCGTGACACATCGAGTTCAAGGCTGATGGAAGGTCTCCTGCTAGAACCGTTCGTGTGTGAACATCCGGGATGCGGCAAATCCTTTGCAATCTCGAGCAGTCTCACTATCCATATGGTACGGCGACTTGTGTCGTAGAATCAAATTAGACGAAGACTGATCGACGCGTTGCAGAGAACTCACAATGGAGAGAAGCCGTTCGTCTGCCCGCATTGCAACAAGTGAGTATATTATCAGATGGCGTCAGATCGCTAGGCTGACTATCGTCCGTCTCTGCCAGAGGGTTTGTCGAGGCTTCCAACCTTACGAAACATGTGCGTGATCGGGTTGTCTGTCCTGAATTCTGTATGCTGAGATTTCTGCACTCCAGATTCGAACCCGTATGTCAATCTCATGCGCGATTTGTCGCGAATGTCGTGTACTGATGTCCACCAACAGATACTGGTGAGAAACCTTTCCGGTGTAATTTCCCGGCATGCTCGAAGAGGTTCTCGCGGCCCGACCAGCTCAAACGCCATGTGGGGATACATGACAGGGATGGAACGAGGATGAGGGCTATCACTCAAAGCATAGATAGGCGATGATGCAAGGAGGATTGTGGACACCTTGTCGTCTTGCCAATCTCTTGAAAAGAGCAGTCTCCTTTGTTGTGGTCATATGAGCAGTATCTCGCGCTCCATCCGTCACCATCCCGTCCTGCAGATATGACAGCAGAGGGAGCCTTTGAATCGAGTGCAACTTCACGCCTGCGATGCTGGAAGGGTTGGAGCGATGTATCCGCTTGGAATTACAAGAGCACGACAAAGAAGATAGGTAGGCAGCGTGCCAAATTAGTCTGAGCTACCGATGACAGCCGGGAACTTATCCGTTCGCCACGAGGCCAGAGACGATTCGCGGAAGAGAAGCAGCACGGGGAGGTAGCGTTGGCGACTGTGTTCTTGCTCCTCAGGAAGACATGTATGGCAGTCGAAAATCGCTTAAACCAACCTTTCGTTCCGCTCTCCTTGTTGCCCAGCAAGAACACGATTCTTCCACGCGGCGCGACTGCTTTGCCGGATAATTACGAGTTTGTTCCTCCCGTCGTTCCGCCTCAGGCACCAGGAAAGAGATCCAATTAACAGTGAGTGCCTCGGACCGGAAACAAATCGAGATGACGCACTTCGCACGGCTCCTTTCTATCCTCCTATTTACGGACGCCAAGTCAGACTTGTCGTACGCTCTCGCCTCACAGCCATGTCAGCCGCGTCACAGGGGCCATGAGCGGAGGTGAAGACGTTGCTTCGGATGATAGACAATGCAGGTCTGATCACTGCAAGCTCGCCCTTCCATACGCATCGATTAGCTTGAGCGAGTCGCCCATTCTGCCCCACGCACGATGCAGGGCCGCCACCAGTCCGTTCCACTTGTCTCGCGGCGCTCCTTGCGCGTTCTCACACTCGTTTGGCTCACACTTCTGGGTGTATGGTATATCTCCCGGGAGATCTCTTTTGGCTACAAATCAGTCTCGACGACAACGCATGATCCTGACATGGGCGATCGTATAGCCAGGCGCGAGGGCGGCGGAAAGGATCCCATTGAAAAGTACCTTAGTGGATTCCCGAAGATCAGAGGTGCGGATGTGGTGGGAGTACCCGAGGGATTGGAGAAACGGGGCGAGGTGGGTGGGATGGCCAAGACAAGCTTCGACTGGCCGCGGACAGGCAAGATGTTTGTCTTGTGAGTGATGGGTGACCGGACCAGTCGTGGGATACTGATAGGAGAACAGTGGAGATTCGTATTGTTAGTTATGGCGAACATAAAGGTTGTCGTGCTGATGACTCTGCTCTTCCGACAGCCACGATAGAGTAAGCTTCAACCTTTCTACATAACATCGCTCACTCGAGATCAGTCTCGACTATCGTGTCACTGGCGTAGATGGTGGGCACCACGATCAATTCGTAGGTTGGAGATTCTTGCTCATCGGCTTGCTGACGGCCGTGCTGTCCAGCACCACAAGGCAACCGACATGAAATGGGCCGACTACCTCTATGCGTAAGTTGACGGCACGGTTCGTCGTGATTGACCTGACATGTGGCTAGCGTTTTCAAAGACTTTCACGGTAGACCCATCGTCACCATAGACCGTACTCCAATGCTAATCCTCGGACAGTGATGCAATACTGGAACTTTGCCCGCCCGGGTGCGGTCATTGACCCGGTCATGTAAGCTGACTCTGTCTGTCTGTGGGCTCGTTTCGCTGAAATGCTGCAGCGTGCCGCCCGGGTTGGAGAAATACGGGTATGTGGCCAGGTGCACCTTGTCGATGTCTGCCGAGTCGTTCCTCACTCGTCACAGGACGTTCCAGACCCAGGTCCAGGACTTTGAAGATCTGTTCACTCCGTCTCCGGGACCCGATCGGGTCAACTGGCATGCGAACGATACGCTCTTTGTGGTCTTTTTCGGCATCAACGACATGGTATGCATCCTTTCCTGGCACCCCGTCCGGGCAATTGCTGATCTCCACCACAGGGTCGTCTGAACGTGAGGCCTCGGTCGAGACGACTCCTTTGCGACCTCGGTACTGACCCTATCTCCAGCGAGAAGATCTAGGTCGCCAAGATATCCCGAGCACGACTCGCGGACTCGCCAAATCGCTGATCGAATCGTGTAAACGCCTGCACGCGCTCGGCGCGCGCTCCTTCTTGATCCTCAACATCCCACCTCTGGAGTACTCTCCGAAATACAAACTGCCCGGCGAGCCCGGTATCCTCTCGCACGACCTCATCGCCGAGTCGTGCTCCACCTTCAACCAGTATCTTGCCGAGGGGATCGACGAGTGGCGTGCCGAGGAAGGCGACAAGAACCTCATGCTGTTTGATCTCGAGTCGTACTGGAAATTGGTCCTCACCTACCCAGAGATGTTTGGCATGACCGAATGTGAACGCTATCAGATGTTTTTGGACGGCAAGGGTACCAATCTCGGGCGGATGGGCTACTGGTGCGTCATCGCGCAGTGATAATCGCCTGACATCCCGTACCAGCTACCACGACAATCAGCATATCAGTTGGTCCGGCGCGGAGTGCGTACGATAGCTCACTCGTGTAGTCAAGCTGACTGACTGCACCAGACTGATCGCGCGGAACGTTCATGGCTTCCTCCTCCGACATTCTTGGTCGTTCCAAGCCTCGAACGCTACTGGGTCAGCTCTATACTCGTACACCTAAAGTCATCGCTTCTATAATTCTAGAATTTGCCCTTTTCGTGTGTCGTATTGTATCCACCGTTGACGGGCTGGCCGGAATAAAGTAGAGTGCCAGTAACGAGTAATTAACGTCATTTAAATCATTCCTTTGAACGGGTATACCCCGAGCGTGACGAGTGCTTCTACTTGCCGACCCGTCAATCAGCAAGAGTGAAAGTCGTGACATTTCTGCATGCGCAACTGTCACAGATCCGGTACGGCAATTCTTCCAAACACTTCCTCGCCATCCCATTGCAACAACTCGCAATCTCTAGCGTCCGGCTCCTGGGAGTTGGTCGATATTTGACTCTCGACACAAGCCAGATCCAGCGTAGTGTCCAATATCAAGACGGGGTGATCTGAAGGTTATCAGCAGGTGGTTATCAAGTCCATCACAGGATCACTTACGCCATACTCCAGGCGCATAATTCAGTCCAGTATTGCTGTGCATGATGAAGGTCTTCAAGGTGGATGGATCGGGCTTATCATCTAATTACAAGCAGGTTAGATTGTTCGCAGAGGAAGCCAAATGACCTACCTGGGCCACCTTTCGCAACGATCACCAAGAACTGGCCCCCTCTCTCCAGCACCTCTTCGCCTTTCCCCTTCCACTGTTTCATCTCGACATCAGTTTTGTCCTGATTTGGCATCACACCCGACTGACCTCAGCTTTACCCATAGGGATGAACGCCTGACTTGTGAACGGATGTCTTTCCATCAGCCTGACATCAAACACCTTGCCCCTCTCCAGACCGACTTTCTTGGTAGCTCTGAAGACCGCAATTCCCGCAACAGCTCCAGACCCCTCAGGGTAGAGATCAGTAACGGGTGCCAGCCTAGACCACTTTGTTGTCTTCCCATCTTTCGAGTTGGCCACTTCTATTTGAGGCGCAAGGACCGGGTTGGCTTGGATGATATTGCCGAACGGAGCGAAAAGAGCAGAGGTTATGGGGACAGGATGGTGTATCGAGGTATGAGTAGACAGAGATGGTAGAAGATGGGTGAGCGTCTCCATAGTCGAAGAGGACGACACTTTGCTACGGGCAGCTGTCCGAGATGGTGATGCTGCAGTATAGGGAGGGATCTGGACTTTGGCGATTGGTTTGCTGGGCGTATGGAATTCAACATCGAGGATGTTGCCGGGCTCGCCGATTTGCTAGGTTTCACGTTGAGTATGCGGACTCCTTTCACGTGGCTCGTTACTTACAGCTTCCACAATGGCATAATCCAATGGCTGGGTTTAGTCAGTATGGATCAAGAGACGCAATCCCAGACTCACTCCGTCGACAGTCAACAACGAATGATCTGCAGAGTCTCGTTATTGCGCTTCCCGAGATTTATATGTAGCGATACTCACGCCAGATCCCTTCGTCGAAAGACACTCCTTGGCTAGCAGTGACCAAGAAAGCCCTCAAGGTTGCCAGATCGGGCTTGTCATCTTTCCCATTCAGAGCGGCGACGACGATATAGGCACCACCGGAAGACAAAGGCTCGACACCTGGCGCAGAGTCCTTTCCCATGGGGATGAACGCTTGTGATGTATGCGCATGTCTTTGTTTTCATCCGCATCAGCTACACGCACTTTGCACCTGCGTCCAGAACGTACCTCTCCAAAGTCGTCACCGTGATCGTTTTGCCATCCTTGATCGAGTGATGCGGGTTCGCTCGTACACTTCCGATCATGAGCCCACCCTTCTCTAGCAATCCCTCGGGGTATGTCTCCTTGATCTTGGCCATTCGATGGAATTTGTAGGCCGTCCCTTGATTAGCAATGTTTACCGAAGTCCCCTTGGGTGCCGAGGTCGGTAATGAGAAGCCTTGAATGACCTGCCCGTACGGCGAGAAGGTTTCCGGCGTAATCGGGAGTGCGTGGATGGTGAGATCCTCGACAATGTCGCAGGACGGAGCTGAAGAGATGGGATGACCAAAGACTCGGAATCGTTTCAGCCCACCATCTATAGTCTGTCAGTGGGTGTAGGAAGCATCATGATGATGGTCTTACCTGGATAGATAGACAAGCGGACATGCGAGAATAGTTGTTTGGGGGAGACGCTGCGCTCGATATCGAACCAATGTTGACGATGGGGTCCAAGAGGCTTCTTGCTGACTAACGGAGTCCAATCGGCTGTTGCAGGGGGAAGATCCTGTTGCGATCGTCAGTTTGTAGTTTCAATTGGCCTGTATCCAACCCACCTCTTCGCACAGAGTCCCTTCAATCATGCAGGCCTACCAGTCATAATATCTTAGCAGTGGTAATCTCTCAGAAGGACCCACATACCATTGGATAGTTCCCGACGTGATATGCTGAATCCACCTCAAAGTACCTGATGACGCCCTTGGCAGCCAGCTTTCCAATCACCCACTCCTTTCTCTCTTGGCCATCCAGCACACCGCCTTTGGCGTATTTTCCCCTCGCAACCTGCGATCGCCGAGTCTCCCATCCATCCGACATGTCGAACCCTCTACCAGGCAGGAGGAGATGATGGGGCGGTGAAAAGTTGGCATCGGAACACGCGACGATGCGGCCAGATAGGAGTGGGGAGAGGAGGTTGATGGGTTCGGTGTCGAAGGGTGGAACGGAGGTGAATGATACAGGAGGGAGCGGATGACCGTATGCTCTGAATCGAGCCTGAACGCGGTCAGACTGATGTCTGACGCAGGGCTCGAGACACCTACCATGCCGCCATCGGGAATCATTCTGACCATCAGAGCACTCCAATGGCCTTTCTTTGCTTCATCGCCCAATTCGAACACATGCCGAGAATTCGGACCGAGAGTGGTGACCGGTAGGATTTGATGCCAGCGTGGATCCGACGGGGACAGTCTCGTTGACGAGGATGGCGAGTCGAGGTGAAGACCAAAGACAGACGAAGCGGGCGCCTCGTTACCGCTGAAATGGGATGTGTCGATATCGACGTAGTGCAGGGTGGATAGTTTGGGTGCGAGGAGGATGATCACCCTGTTCGATGATGAGTGTCGCGAGAACGACAACGAGTCAACGCAAACGGCTCACCAGTCAAAAGAGGGGTTATGTCTGCGACTCTCCCAGCCGTCGTAGAGTGCGCCATTCGGGCCAAATTGGCCTTTCATGGACAGCGAGGGCTAAGAAGGAACGGCTCAGGATGGCGAGGGAGGCTCACGATAGCGCGCTCACAGTTGGCTTGATCAAGTTGTCCTTGGAAGCAAAGAAGTCATCTGAGCACGAGAGGACTTTTCCCCCAATGGCAGAAGACGAGACCTCTTGTAGGCTGTGAGTGGAATTGCAAGCTGCGTGTTGGCGGCACGTACCTATAAAGTTGGCCATGATGCTTGCGTCAAAGTCCTCGAGCGATACCGAGTTTGTGGACGACATGCTGTAGGAATGAGTAGAATGGTGGTGTGCAGAGAAGGAGGTTGTAGCAATTCAACCGCGTTGCCGACAAGGTCGGACCGGGCAGTCCGAGCCCGGGATGACCGGCTAACCACCAAGAGCGCCTGCCTAATTCTCCTAGCACAGACGCAATCAGGAGCAGGTGTCGAGATGGATGCTCGTTAGAGGAAGGGACAGTCAAAGACGAGCGGAGAGGGAGCTTTTGCGGAAAGGATGCAGGCAGAGCACCACCATGTCAATGCATGAATGTCCTCTCGTGGGAATCGCAACCACTATTTCATGCCTCTGGGCATCCTCGCGCCTTCCGGAGCTGGGTTACGGCTGCGAAAGTCGTCCGCGATCTCCATCATGGGTACCCACTCGACTCCTTCATGACCATTCACCCACTCAATGAACCGCTCCAGCATAAGAAGAACATCTAACGTACATTCAGTTTCAGTTCTCCTTACACAAGTGGACACTTACGGGGTTTCCCGCTCACGTCCGGATGGATGGTCAACGGAAAGCAGAACCCGTTATCGCGCTCTTCGCTGCGGTACGTGTTGAGTCCTTCCATTGACCTCTTCCAACGCCGACTTACCGATAAAAGTAGGTAAACATGTCCTTCCACTTTTGCTCGATGGTATGCACATCGACGAAGCCATGACTGTTGGGCGAGGCCTTGACTGCACAAGTTCAGCTTTGAAGTATCGCAGTCACCTACTGAACACTGCTCGAGACGTCAGTCAATCCCATGTGGATGGCGCGCAAGCTTACTCAGAGGCGGAAGATCGTCCAACTATCCTGGTCAGCGATCGTCTGATATTCGCACTTACGTCCCATGAAGCTGGAATCTCCACCATACCGGTCACGTTTCCGCGGACCAAGGGCTTCATCCAAGTCTTTGCCTCGGCAGTGTAATCGATATTGGTCCAGGTATCCTGATCCCGCAAGTAGAATGGCTGACAATCATGGGCCATGTTGTTATGTCCTGCCGACGTCAGTGTTGATACGCCAAGAAGACGCACCGTATCTGATTCCTGCATCGAGAAGCATGTCACAACCTTCTTTGGAGACTTCCCACCATGGAGCAACGGATCCGACAGGCGGTTTGCCGCAGAATTCGGTCAGCTGTTTGACGGTATGATCGAGGATCGCTTTTTGCTGTTCTACAGACATGGAAACGGGATTCTGATGTCCTTCAGCGATCCTATACAGCTTTGAGTGACAGACCGTCTTCGTACCTCGTGAGAATAGCCATGCAGACCGCTTGGGACAAAGTCAGCGCAGATCAGACAACCGAAGCTCACATTTCATGACCCGCATCTCGAACAGCTGCCATCTGTTCGGGAAAGGTATCCAGACTGTGGCCTGCATGTCTACAGTTAGACACCGTTCTTTGCGTGCCATGTTGCACCCACCAGGAATGAACCATGTGGTCTTGATGCCGTATTTCTTGAACAACTTCAACAGTCGAGGAGATCCTACTTCACCGGCAAAAAGCCCCTAGAGTAAAAGGTATCAGCGAAGCGATCAGACTGTCACTTGGCGAAGAGATGCGCACTCTCGATATGTCGTTGGGCGAGTCTTCTCCGCCATAGCTCCCTAGCCTGTCACACGGTCAGATAAGATCAACCACGCAGTAACCCACCAGCCAGCTACCGCGTCTACGTCTACGCCAATCGATACAAGTACTCTCCCCGGCATGCTCAACAAGTCGAATCTGGATATCTGTGAATGGTGCGTGAAGTGGAAATGGACACCAGAGTCAATTGACGCAGTGGGACTGATTTAAGGACCGGAAATAGCGCGGAGGAGTCGCCTCCAGTTTTGATCTCGGTTAAAAATCAGTGATACGCGAGGTGGACACCCAAGAAGATTGTACTTTCCCCCATTGAAATCCGGTGATTTGCGCTTCCTCGCTATTGCTGTAGTAACTCGTACGAGATTTGATTTGCTCGGTTGACATGTGCGTGTCTCGATTGGGATGTGCGTTTCTCGTTCGCGATATGCAGTCCTGTATTAGGCTGATGTCACGGAGACAGTGCGGGGTGGTTGAGGGGGCTCGATTACTGCATAGAACACGGCGAGACTATGTCATATCGATCGAGAGAAGGAATTAGATTAGAAAGACTGCTTCACGGACTGCTGTAGGAATGAGTAGAATGGTGGAGTGCAGTTTGCTGTCCAAGGGAAGGAGGCGTTGCCATTAAACCGCGTTGCCGACAAGGTCGGGCCGGGCAATCCGAGCCCGGGACAACCGGCACTATTCGAGGCCTGAGGGGTGGGCCAGTGGGAAGTGCTGCGTGTGGCAGTGCTAGGAAAATTTGGCTGGCGGGCTCCCCCTGGTGGGGGAGTCCTGTCATCTCTCTGGAAGCGCGGGTCGAACGAGAGAATGGAAAAGACGATCGAGATTCTTCCTCGGGAGGAGAGAGGCGGAAGGATTTGGGCGGGCCAGAGGAAGTGTTTGATTGAAGTAGAAAAGAGAGATGGGAGGACGAATGCTCTACCACCGTTCTCTGCGGGGATCGGGATTGATCCCAGTAATGTCTCCCCCGACCGCCACTGCAATCCGGTAGCGACGCGGAGTTCGGAACAAAGAAGAAGACTCCATTGAGTCGAAAGATTGATCGGCTAGAGCTGCTCCGACCCTCGCTCGAGCAAATTGTGGACCATCGACGTGCACGATGCAGCCCAATCGCACAGGCTCGGGTATAGCCAGGCTAGTTGTCCTCAGAGAATCAATGAACGCTTTCGAAACTCGCTGACCCATAATGCCCGCTGAGTGAGACGTCAGCTATCTGACGTCAAGATGGGAAGCCGCGATGTGGACCTATGACCACTTCTTTTGGGAGAGAGAGGAAGGTGGGTTTCGCGGGTAACAAGGAGCTGAACGTACTGCTTATGTCATACGTCACCGCGTTGTGACCCGATGTGAACAGGAGCCGTTCGGCGAACTCCATATCCCAAAAGTTTTCTGCGAACCACTCGACACTCAATCTCCCTCCGAGTATGATTCTTTCGACCTCCCATCCACTCTCTCCATTCGTTTTACCATCTCTATCCACCTCCATGGGTCCAACGCCCTCGGGGGTGACGATTGGTCCGAGAAAGAACTGCCCGAGCAGATAGCTGAGCTCGTGGAGTAGCGTGGTCACGAGTACGTGACCAGCTTGGTACCGCGTGAGCGTCGGGTGGTTCTATTGGGTGATCAGAAGGCTTCAACAGCGCTGGTGAAGCGTACGCACCCCTCGATCCGCTTCGTAGAACGCCTCCCACGGTCCTCGCCAGAGTGTGAGGCGGTCACGGACGCCAACTACCACGGTGCCCCAGTTCCTGGGCTCCTGATGGCAATAGCGCGTTAGCTGGCACTCGACGGGATGGTATGACTGACTAGCTGATCGTTGGCGAGGATGATCATTGGGAATGTGCGCTGCACAAACTCCCTGATCGCCGCTTCTGACGGTACTGCGCCTCGTCTTTGATCTCGAGGGTGTAACCCGGCGTAAACTCTTTGGAGGATGGCTCGATACAAGGTCGTGGTCGATGAGCCCGGTCTGATGATATGCCACCGCACCTCGTCTACCAGCTTCACACAGCACCTGACCATACGATCATCTCGAGCAGGGACGGGGTGAAGATTGAAGACATCGTAACCCCTTCTGAAGACTCGAACTTGAATTGGAGCGAGAATGATGTGGTCCATTGTCGATTCTTTCGGATCGGATGAATGTAGGAGTAAGAAGACGAGAAGTGAAGTCCGACCGACTCGATACTTATACTCGCCACCTGTCTGCGGAACCTTTTGTGAAACCCGGGTGAGGTTTCAGGTGGTACGACTCCCTTTCGTCGACTGATCTCCTGGCCGATGATCGGGAGAACGTTCAAGCGAGCGCCAGAGGCTTGACGATGGAATCCAGCGGTGAGGTCGAGGATGCGGAAGGTAACGGCGATCCAGAAGGCGGGAGCGAGACCGAGACCGCAGGAGCGGACGTCGAGAGCTGGGGACAACAGAAGGCCAAAACGCTGCGAGGGCTGGCGCGCGGGGGCGCGAACGATGGGAAATGTGTAAAGGTGCGTCTCTCTGATGGTCCCGGCGGGGAATGCGAGGGCGAAACACGAGGCTGACGATTGCGATCATCCACTTCTTGTTTGGCTCCATCATGCCATCACCAGGACTACGAGCTTCGAGAGTCTTCGTGGTTCGACCGCGGGACGGGACACTGTCGGGTCGTGCATGATCCCGGGCAGGATCTCGGACTGTTGATTGTCCGAGGCGGAGGTGGTCCCCGCGGACAAGGCGACAGAGGGAGAGCAACCTGGGACCGGGGGATCGGATGCTCCGGGAGGGCTCCTCAAGGAAGATCTGCTGTTCAACTCCCGCGTAGAATAGACCGCCATCTATGCGAAGCAGCAAGGTAAGCGGAGTGGCAAAGACTGCTCTGTGGATAAAGCTAACAAGTCAAAGATACGCTGATCGTGTGGGACGGAACCGTCAACCCAGCTGGACATTGCCCGAAGGCTGTGAGCTCGTCTGGCATTTTGTAAAAGAGGTCCCAAAGCATTTCAACAACCACCCGGGTACGCTGCGACTTCACCTCGAGGGAACGATTCAGCTGACGAGGAGCAGGTGACGCCGAGAGCCGGATCCCTTTCTCCTCCTCACCCCTGTCTGCCTCGCCTTTGATGGGTATAGGGTCAAGTCATATCAGGCTGGCCGATGCCGTGAGTGTGGAGTACCGTAGCCAGAGTATCGTTGAGTCTCTGTCCCCGGTCCCGGTAGAATCTCCGGACGAGGACTGGAATATCGGCTAGGAACATAAAACCCCTGAGTGTACCTGAGCCAGAAACACGCTGCAAATTCGCTGGTTAACAGAAAGAAGCTTAATTACGTCGGTGCTAGGAAAGTGAGGCTGGCGGGGCTCCCCCCACCAGGGGAAGCCCTGTCTTCAAGCGTGCCGAGGCAGGCGAAACAAGCGAGACCGTTCAGAACCCCTTCCTCACCCTTTTTGATACGACATGCGGAAGCCTTTCGTCCCGCAACCTCAATCACCTCCCCATCATGCCTAGCGTATCATACCTGCAGTCGAGCCGTCCCGGGTACGATGCTGATTACGATGACAAATCGAAACCTGCGTGCGTAAAGCCTACCGCGGCTGACGGGGTCAACGCTGACACAGAGATTCTAATCTTAGCGTGTTCGGAATCTCTTCAGCGGGTGAGTCCGTTCATGACATCCCACCCATCCCGTGCTTACTACCTGTCACCGTGCAGTTGTCATCCCAGCCGGTGCTCGCCAAGTGTCTCTCTCTGGCCAGGTCGGAGAATTGGACGCGGATGGTAAAGTGATCGGAGATCTCGCCGTTCAGACCGCCGACACGTTCAAGGTGAGCGTCATTGCCCATGAGTGTTCCCCGCGCCAACTTGACCCGGCTCGTCGCAGAACATCGAGAAGGCTCTCCTGGCCGCGGTTCCCGAGTATGGCTCGGCAGAAAACGCATGGAAGAGCGTATACGAATTGACATCCTACCACATCCCCACCGTGGGGGAAGCGTACGCGGCCAATTTTGAGGTCCGTCCTCGGGTCGCTTCATCTCACCGTGTCATGCTGATCACTTCGCCGTCGTCAGAACGCTGCCAAGTACTTTGGGACTCATACGCGACCGGTCTGGACGGCAGTCTCGGTGACGAATTTGGCATACGAGAACCAGTTGACAGAGTTCCATGTCAGGGCTCTTGCTCCTCCTTCGGCGTAGACACAGACATCGTCCGTTGTACCTATGCAGATATGATGCTCGAAGCGGGAGATGGCCCGGCCGATGCTTCTAAACCCCCCTGTCCTTCTCAAAGCCGTATCTCCAACACGCAACCCAGCCAATCCTCCTTTTCTGGCACGGGCACGTCGTAGCTACCGACGACGACGAAGCCCTGACTTTCATAGTATCTGAAGACACGACGCTATATCAGTCCTCGACCCACCATCCACCGCGTCCAGGGCTCACCTGACCAGCTTCCCGTCGTTCCCCCGCCAGCAATCAAGGCACAACCGCTTGACGCCGGCGTCGCGAGTCTGCTCTTTCGCAAACGCGATCAACGCCGCGCCGCTGCCTTTGCCCTGCGGGACATTTCTGTCCGAGATAACGTATGCGAGGTAGACGAATGGATCGCGCTCGTCCTGCTCGGGGAGGACGGAGCGGACGTACGCCGGCGCGTGATTGTCCAGCACGAGCCCCGCGACGGGGGTGCCATCGCTCGCCTCCGCTACGTACGCTCGACACCACTCGGCGCTGCCCCCATTCCACGGGGCATTGCGCTCGCTCAACGTGACCCATCCACGGGTCTTTGCCGAGCGTGCGGGATCGTTTCGGACGGACTGGGTGCCCCATTGGCCGCCGCTGCCCATGCTCGACAGCCACGAGATCTGCGAGTCCTGGAAGTCGACCAACAGCTGTGGGTCGGAAGCGGCCGTCGTGGCGGGGCGGATGGTGAAGGGGGACATGGCACTTGGCGCCTGAGTCTGTGCTAGGAAAGTCAGGCTGACGGGCTCCCTGGTGGAGCCCTGTCATCTCGGCCACCAGTGTCAGGCTGTCCCCTGTTGTCACCCCCTTTCGAATCGCTGGGCCCCTGCCACCGTGCCCTGTCTCCGCGTTCTAACCACGTGGTCTGCCGTACGACGCAGATAGCGTTCTCTGCTGCGATTGGCTAAAGGGAGTGACCTCCTCTGTCATCTCTCCCAGAATAGTCGTATGCACTAGCACACGATAGGAATCCCGATTCTCATTGGGCGACAGCGTCTCTTGCTGACGGTCTCCGCAGTGCTAGGAAAGTCAGGCTGGCGGGCTCCCCCTGGTGGGGGAGCCCTGTCAGCTCGAGGCTTCCGTCTCGCCCGTTCTCTTTCCGCTTCACACACGCGTTGCAGCACCCCCCATGTCGAGCACGACAGAATACCACACCGGTCCAGACTGGCTCAACAACGGCGACAATGCATGGCAGCTCACGGCGGCGACCCTCGTCGGGCTCCAGTCTGTCCCGGGACTGATGCTTCTCTATGCCGGCATCTCGAAAAAGAAGTGGGCGGTCAACAGCGCCTTCATGGTGTTTTACGCCTTTGGGGCGACGCTCATCGTCTGGGTACTGTATGCGTACAACATGGGCTTCGGGAACCAATGGATCCCGGTCTGCGGGGTACCGTACCCCGTCGTCGGAATGGACCACGAGTTGAGGCAGAGTACGCTCCCTGCCGCCGGCACCGTTCAGGCCTACCCGCTCTCCACCATGGTGTGAGTGTCGCTTCCCGCGAGGAGAACGAAAGCTGACAAGAGCAGGTACTTTCAATTCGTCTTTGCGTGAGTGACCAAAGAGACCTTAGGTCCTCGGGCTTTCCCGGAAGGGTCTGATCTCCCCGTCTTTTCTCTAGCGCCATCACCGTGATCCTTCTCGCCGGGGCAGTCCTGGGCAGAATGAACTTCCTGGCCTGGGCCATCTTTGTCCCGCTGTGGATCACCTTCTCCTACACCATCGGCGCGTTCTCGATCTGGGCCGGCGGCTTCCTGTTCAAGCTGGGCGTGATCGACTACTCGGGAGGCTACGTGATCCATGTGTCGTCCGGTACCGCTGGCTTTGTCGCCGCGGCCTGGGTTGGCCCTCGACATCCGGTCGATCGAGGCGAACATCGACCCAACAACTTGATCTTCGTCTTGGCCGGCGCGGGTCTGCTCTGGCTCGGCTGGAACGGCTTCAACGGCGGAGATCCGGTAGGTCCACTCTTGGCACGGTCGGGAGGATGCCCCGCTGACGCGGTCACACAGTACACGGCGAGCCCCGATGCTGGCGCCGCGGTGCTCAACACCAACGTCTGCACGGCGACGTCGATGCTCACCTGGACGGCGATCGACTACGTCTACTTCAAGCGGCCCTCCATCCTCGGCTCCGTCCAGGGCATGATCACCGGTCTCGTCGCGATCACTCCCGCCGCAGGCGTGATCGCCGGCTGGGCCGCGATCGTCATGGGCGTCCTCTCGGGCTCGATCCCGTGGATGACGATGAACCTCCTGGCGAAAAGAAAGCCGCTCGTCTGGGTCGACGACACGCTCGGCGTCTTCCACACCCATCTCGTCGCCGGCTTCATCGGCGGGTTCTTCACCGGCATCTTCGCCACCATCGAAGGATCCGCCGCGTTCGCCATCACCAATCCCGGCGGCGCGATCGCGCACAACGGCCGGCAGGTCTGGGTCCAAATCGTCGGGTTCCTCTTCATCGTCGGATGGAACGTCGCCATGACCTCCGTCATCCTCCTCGGCATCAAGTACATCCTTCGCGTGCCGCTCAAGTACTCTGAAGAGATCCTGCTGGTCGGCGATGAGGCCATTCACGGAGAGTGCGCGTACGAGTTCGAGCTGCTCCCGACCGTCGACAGGATGCACTACCACGACCACCACAATGGCGGGTCGGGCGGGCCTAAGGACTCTGCAGAGGCTAGCGCGGCGAGGAGCCCATAAGGCAAACTTTCCTGGCACATACCCAAGCAGTCTAGGCGGCGTGGGTCGAGAGCAGCAGTTGTGTATTTGTAGTCCGAGAATGACAGCGAGAGATGACAGGGCTCCCCATTAGGGGAGTCCGCCAGCCAAACTCTCCTAGCACAGACCCAAGCAGTCTACGCGGCGTGGGTCGAGGGCAGCAGTTGTATATTTGTACACTTTGCCAGCACAAAGTCACGTAAGGTGTCCACACAGTCGAGTACTACTTGGGTGAGAAGGTGACTTGGTGCCAGGAATGTCAGGCTGGCGAGTTGCCCTAGTGGGGAGTGTCTTACTCGTTGCTCGACCAATTCACTTCTCTTCATCCCCGGTATCATGAGTGACCCGTCTACCGCCCCGGACGCTTCCATCCGCGCGCTGTAGGTCCTACGAGCGTGGCCGCCCTTTCCAACATTCCATGCTGACATTCCCCAGGGCGCCCACAAAGACCTACTTCAACTCGCACCCAGACCTCTTACTGGGTGAGTACTCCTCCTTCCTCCTCTTTCTTTTTCCTTCTTCCCGCGCTCTCCTGTGCCTCGACAGCGGTGCTGACGATCCTCAACCCGCAGCGATCGTGAAACACCGCTTGTCCGTTCCCGGCCGTCTGTCCAAGCTGCGGATCACCGACCTCTCCCTCGTCGCCATGAACCTTTCGTACGGCACCAAGGGGGCGGGAGAGTCCAAACCGCAGACGCAGACAATCATCTTCAACCCGCCCGCGACGTCGCCCTGGGAGCTCATCGGCCGACTGGACAAGTGGTGCATCGAGGCGCAAGCAGCGTACGACTTGGTGTGTCTCCTTTCGTCCCCCTGCACTTTTCCTCCTTCCCTCTATATCCTTGCTTCGTCTGCCTTATCCTGACTACGCCCTAGCCGCAGTACGCCGAGGTGACCTACTTCTCGGCACCCCCAAAGGCCGTCGCCTTGCCCACCCTCTTCGGGATCGCGCTCCTCCTCTGGTCCATCATCGGTACCAGCTCGAGCGCCGACCTGTTCCGCTTCTACATCCACAAGTATCTCTCCCAGTACGCGATACCCGCTGCGTCCGCAGTCTTCATCTCGGCCGTACGTCCCGCGTTTCGCGCCGCTTCGTGTCCTGACGCCGGCCGCAGCACTTCCTGATCGAGCCGTTCATCATGCTCAACCGAATTGCGAGATACAAGGTCCCCCCAGTCCCCAGTGTGCGTCAACTCGGGCGATTCCAAGCTTGTCGAGCACTCATTTCTCCCAAACGATAGTTTTACTACCTCTTGACGACCATACTGCTCGGCTACGGTGCTATCGCAGAGCTGAATAAGTGCGGTGCGTTTGTTTTCTATCGTGCCGATCCACACTCCTCCCTCTGACACTCGAACAGCGGTACACGAGCGGGTCAACCTCGTCTATGCCCAGGCTGACAAGAAAGTCGAGTAGGAGGTCTACAAGTAACCGCAGCACGTCCGGGCGCACATGTGTATAGAGAAGGGATGCATAACGACTCTAAACTCCGTGATTCCCGCACAACCTGCAGATCACTCGTACAACGTATCCAAGAACGCCTCGGCCAGCTTGCCCACCACGTGCGGCCCGACACTCGTCTGCCCTAGCCCTGTCCAATCGTCATGAGCTTCGTTCCAGACAGAGACCAAAACGGTAGCTCACCATACAAGGCGACCATATCGCCCTGTTTATCGCCGTCGCGCGTCGCCTTGACTTCCTCCATGACAACTTCGAGATCGTCCAACAGTTTGTCGATAGATTTCGCCGTCAGCAACTGCAAACGGCAAGCTCTCCAGTCAGCAACGGCGACCCAAGAGGCGCAAAACAAGCTTACTGTACACGCCAGATGGAGCGCCGCCGGGTCCTTGAGCGCGTTCAAGTGCCATCCTCTCGACGACATTTTGTCGCCGACCGCATAGATGTTGAGGGTTTTCGAACCAAACGCCACGACCGAGACCTTCGGATCGCCGAGGATGTAAAGATCTTGCGGGAATCGCGTCCGTATCGAGGATGCGAAATGGCGCGATGCGGAGATGATGGTCTTACACGATTCGGTGTATCCACTGCAGATTCAACAATCAGGACCCAGACGAGGAGTTTGTAGGGAGGACGACTCACTCGACGCCCAGGTGATTCATCACGGCCCACGCTCCTGCTAATATAGACCCAGGCCTGATTCAGGCCCTCTGTTAGCTGTTGGGAGCAACGAGTCTTCGAGGTGAGGCTGACCTTGATCCGGCCATCGAGGGGGAAGCGTACACTCCCCCAGCCCAATCCGTCATGATGTAATATTGATACTTCCGCAGCTCCGCCGATCGATACATGATCACAGAGGAGCCTATTTCGTAGCCATTCTTCAGCTTCTGTCACTCGTCGGAGTCCGCGTCTTAGCTGACCTTTAGGGCAGAACGCGTATTTATGCTATAGTCCATCCTCATAGTCAGAGTAGAATGTCGCACAAGGCACAGAAGACTTACAGTGTCGCAGCTTATGCTCGTGACTCCCGGTACTCTGAAGTCAAACAGTTCCACTCCATCTCCGAATCCAGCCCGCGCCAAAAAGGGCATGAGGAAAGAACCGAGACAACAGTCGACGTGTAGTCCGATATTGTGACGTTTAGCAAGTTTGCCAAGCGTTTCTATCGGGTCCTGGGTAGATAGTCAGTACAAACACAAGCAAAGGAGGAAGAGCAAACATACGATGGCCCCGTCTGGGAAGTTTGGTGCTGACCCGACGAGCATGATAGTATTGGGATTTCTAGGAGACGCGGTCAATCCTCTTTCCCATCATCCTCTTTCCCACCGATAGCTACATGGGACTCACATTGCTCTCGCCATCCGCTTGATATCAGCTTTCCTCGTCTCGCGATCGACTGGTATGACGTGGAGTTTGATGCTGAAGTACTGCGAAGCTTTCCAGAAGGCGGCATGAGCGGATGAGGGAATGATCCTATTATCAATAGATGAATAACGGGACTGTTGAAGGAAGCAAGCAAGCATACATTTCTGGATTGGTGACTCCCTTCGTCGACCGCGCCCAGTCTCGGTAGGTCTTGCATGCCATCAAGATGGATTCTGTTCCACCAGAAGTAGCTGAAAAAGCGGGAGAGTGGTCAGGATGATCTTCTCATTTGGCGTCACCAGAAAACCCTCACTTGTCCCAGCGCCGTTGGGTGCGTTGAAGCTGCAAAAGGTCGCCATAAGCTATCAACGGAGATACAACAGGTCTGATGCTCACAGGTTCAAACACATGCTGACTACCTCGCTCTCCATCTTCCTCACACCAGGAAACACGTCCGGATGAAGCGGATTCGAGACGACAAACTTCGACATGGCCTCGGTGATGATGGCGTTCAGCTCTGCCCCTCCCTAGAGCTGCATCAGCAGATGAACGCAGTAGATGTAATCTTTCCTTACATGATACACTGTTCCGCTGACTCGCCCATCGTCTACGTCGCCGCGCTCCAACCCTTTCAATCCCTTCCATTCCTCCTCCAGCCATTGCCTGTCTCTTCCCTTTTCCGGCAGAGCAGTCACTTTTGTCAATATGATGCCGTTGGGGTAGATAGAAGGAGCAAGTTTCGCTTTCAGCTGCGCTCGGGTACTAGCTAGCTCTTTCGCGAGTTGCACCTTTGACGAGGGCAGAGAGAGCATGATTCCCACGACGATCTGCGCATGAAGGGCCAATAAGACATGTTGAAAAGCATGTGGTACGAGATGACCTACGCTCCGCAAATAAGAATAGGCCTCGTTCCCCGTCCCCAGAACCCCACGAGCACGGACATGCCGGTAGCTATAGAGAAGGAATTTCAACACCCAGTACAGCCTGGCGAGCAAGGCGACCTGTGTCAACCTCTGGTTGACTTTAAGCATCCTGGACCCAGGTGCTGGTAAAGCGAAGATGGATTGCAGTGGCATCGTGGAGGATGTAGTGTATCGAGTGGAAAAAGATGGACAGGTGCAGGTTGAATTGACTTTTGAATTGGGTGGCAACGGAATCAGAATCGATGATGTCACCACTTTCCGATCGCAATAGCCTATAGGATCGACTTTGAGGGTGAGATGGCCAAGCAGACAGCATGCCAGAACTGCCAGGTAGGTATATTCAGGTCCATGCACAACAGTCACTGAAAAACATCGAACGGTCACAGAGGTGGAACGAGCGCGAAAGCTGGTCGAGGATACCTGTAAAGGTTATAGAATCAAGGCGGTAGATTCGAGAGAGGACAAGATTGTTTACTGCGGTGGTACCGATCATGTCGGCTTTGTGAGTTGTGGTCCGCGATCATTCGCTGCTATCAGCCTTGTAGAATGAGGCTGATTTATATTCAGGCAAAAGAGATCGAAGGCAGGACTATTACTGGATGTGAACGAAAGGGAAAGATGTGAGCCCGGCTGGGTGCTTCAAAATGTCAATCAGATGCTAAAGCTCAATGCCTGTTCAGGTTTTGGCTCACGCTATCGGGAGAAGGCAGACTACCCATCATGCACTTTGGTATGACGGGAATGGTTATGTTGAAGGGTCAAGAACCGACGTGGTACGTGAGGCGACCTAAAGAACGGAGAATGCAGTGGCCCCCAAAGGTGCGGTTCATATGAAGAAGACACATGTGAAAACTTACGACATCTAGTTCTGCAAGTTGTGAGCGCAAGCTGCTTCTCGTGTCGCCAGGGACTAACCACCCTGCAGTATATTCGAGCTAGAGCCTCAAGAGGGCTCCGTCTCGCAAGAACCGCGGGAGCTCGCTTTCATTGACGGTAAGCGAGCTTGACCTTATGGCGAGAGGTATATGCAGATACAAGTTTCTTAGCTCGTCGACTTGCTCGGTTGCGTCTGCTCCCGACCCCTGTGCTTTCGCATCCGCCGCTTTCTCTCTTGGGTTTCGATCCCGTGCTCTCGCACCCAACCTTAGAGGAGTTTCAGACATTGATTGCGAAGAAAAAGGGGACTACGAAGGGGATGATTATGGATCAGGCGTTCAGTGCTGGAGTGGGAAACGTGAGTACTGCACCAGACTGCTTACCATTTCTTCCGATAAGGCGCAAGGCTGACTCGCTTTGCTTGCAGTGGGTCGCCGATGAGTGAGGTCTTTCCCCTTCCTCCATGGGAAATATCAAGAATAAGATTCTGACACTCGTTGTAGGATTCTGTATCAAGCCCGTATACATCCGGCCTGTCCCGTCAACCTCTTGACCGAGAAACAAATCGTCGACCTGCACTTCCAGATCCGCGACGTCCCTCTTACCGCAGTCAAGGTTAATGCCGCCCACCAGAAGTTCCCCGAGGGATGGCTGTTCCGCTGGCGATGGGGCAAAGGGAAAAAGCACGAGAGAGGAAAGGGCAAAGCGAAACTGGAGAGCGAAGATGACGGGGAAGACCTGAAACCCAAGGGGAAAAAGTATATGGAAACGGTTAGTGGTCCAGTCTTTTTCCCGTTGTGAGGGACGCGAGATTGATGGGATGTGTGTAGCCAGACGGAGCTCCCGCGACCATAGTCTTCATCGAGGTCAGTGGACGGACAACAGCGCTTGTAGAGGAGGTGCAAAAGATGCCGGAGGGAGTCGAGATCAAGCCCAAGATCACGAAGGGTGGGAAAGGGAGTCGAAGCAAGAGAGGAAAAGGGGACGATGACGTGAGCTCTGGTCACAAGCTTCTTACGTGAAATCTGACATTGCCTGTATCAGGAGAGCGACGCTTCATCAGATTTGACCGAGGAGGAAGAAAAGAAACCCAAGATATCAACTCCGAGGCAGAAGGCAGGCGCAAAGCAGGCGGCACAAGTGGAAATGGACTCGGGCGCGGAAGAGGTCGAGGCGAAATCCAAACGAAACGCGAAGTCGAGAAAGGTTGCACCTATCGAAACGGAAGCCAAACCATCGCCAGATGAAGTGGTCGCAAAATCCAAAAGAGGTGCGGCTGCGAAGAGGACTCCGAAGGTGGAAGCGAGATCAAACGACGAGGAAGTCGTTCCTAAACTCAAGCGAGGCGGGAGCAAGGTCAGTCTCCTGACCTTGTCCAGTACCAGAAACAACGTTGACGCGGCAAGCAGCGAAAGGCAGACGACACGGTCAAGATCGAAACCGTCTCCCCTACCAAAAAGGTTTGTTCATCATTGCATTGGTCGACGACTTCTCATTGACCTCAGCTATTCTTTCCCCCTCCTTTCTTGGCCCCCTTGTATCCGCAACCTCGCTTCCCATCATGTATTTCGTACTCCTCTCGACGGCATCTGTCAGCCCCGGAAAGCTACATCCGCCTCCAGATCCCAAAAGGCTTCTGCCAACAAGTCTTCCGGTCGTCGTTCCAACGTAAAATCAGAGGCGGAAGATGGTGGTCGCCCGCGATCGGAATCGTCGGAATTGTCGGATGCTCCTGAATGACTGGTATGCATACGCTGAATATACGAGCCGTCCGGAAAGGTGTCTTGTGCTACCGAGACGCGGGGTCAGTGATCTACATTCCAGCCGTCTGTTTCTCCACCGCGACCATGAGCTATATCCTCGTGGTGGTATTCAAGATCTGCCTTGTGCTCGCGGGAATCGCCTCGGGCATTCGCTTCGCCTGATCTTTGGCGCGTACCGTCCGAATTTTCGCCTATCGTTTTGCCGTCTGGTTTGACCTCCAGCCTCTCCAGATACTTTCTCTCGAACGCCACTCTTCTCCAAGCGGTTGGCCAGTCGTCCAGTTCATCTTAGCGATCGCCACGTTGTCCCCCGCCAGGTACATCGCATCCGGGGGATCCACCGATCGTGTAGTGGTGGCGATCAGCAAACTTGGACAGTTGCCAAGAGGAAGAAGAATTGCCAAAGCGGAGCGGTGAAACACCCTCTGGAGACGGATGGTTACTTACTGTAGCAGTGGAGATGCAGGATGCCCTCCTCGGAAGCGTTTAAGAAGCGGGAAACACTTTTCTCAGAAGCGGGACTCGGTAAGCCAGGTGTGATGTCATACGACAGCGTTTCATCTCGTCGTGGATACTGCCGCGAGGCGATACCACCTTTGTCTTTCCTCCTTTCTCGAGGCGGCGTCATGAATCTGCTCTAGCCTCCCCAGAGCGCTTCTCGCCTGTCCCGCTTTCTTTCTTCTTCTTCATACCCAATCTTTCATAGTCTACATTGCGCTTCTTCTCCAGCGAATCATGTCAACAACTTCAGCCCCGTCCTCCCAATCGACTACAGTCTGTCGAGTACCGGATTCCAGTGTGAAGTCGGGGTATCGCTTTGTCCGTCAGTTGATTCGTATTCGATCGCTTGGCTCACTTTCGAGGCGCTACTGACCTCTTGGTAGCCTTCCACAGCATGACTGGCGGACGATTTATTACCCAAGCAAGTAGATTGCGTCCCACGGCTTCCGGTGAAGAGTACAACAAGTACACGTGCGATGCTTGCGGCGAGGAAGGGGATGTGACCAGTATCCCTGACTTCGAATGGGGCTGTCCAGACAAGACCAACAGAAACCGTGAGTGTCACTCGAAGGGGGCCCTTCATCGGCGCTGACGATTGCGCAGAACATGCCTTCAGTTACGTGGGCGGTTTCAAGATCAAGTGCGCGGGTCCGTCGTGCCATCGAACGTACGATCTGCATGAGGGGATGAAAGGAACGAGAAGCGACGAGGCGTCACAGTAGGGCTTGGTCGTAGCAAAGAAGAGATGAGAGAATAGCTTGTCAGATCCTATGCCTTCTTCGAGGTTGCAGATCGCTGATTGTAGCGCGGCGACCTCGGGATTCGACGGCGGACCAGAGTATTGCTCAACGACGACATGGCGTGTCTTGCTTCGGTGCAACGATTACGAGGACATGATAGGAGACCTATATCTTGCAAACTCGCTGGTGACGTTCGATTAAGGTCAATGTAGAGCCATCAACTCCGTGATCGCGAATGACCACGCTCGGTGGAGACAGTCACTCCTATACATTCCAACTCATATGACCCACCAATACTTTCAATCGAATCGCATGACTCTGTCACATTCTTGAGCATCAGTTTTCTTCTCCTCCCTACGGCCTCGACTCACACAACAGTCACATCGTCTCTCATGTTTCTTGCATTCCCGCCAGACGCACTGAACACCCTCTTTCTCAACTCTCGATCATCGCCAAACATGTTCCTGATCAGATGCGTCGCGATGGTCTTGTCCCCTTCGAAGACCCATCCGCCCCTCGACCTCGATCCTTGTCCTGGCATCTCCTGGGCCGGGTACGGTCTCGGTTCGGACACCGCCGCAAGAGGGAACTGTTGCGGCAAGAGCGCTTTCGGAATATCGGCGTGAGACGGATGCTCAAGATAGGCAGCAGCGAGCAGCGTCGCTTCTTCCGAGGAGAGGCGGTCCCAGACTGCCCAAACGAGAGAATCAGCGCGGGCCACCGGGAGGACCGATCGACCACTCACGGCCGTCGGAAGCGAGAATCACAAATCTCAGCTGTTCTCCAGAGGCCGGAACAGGATGGACCTTTCGCGTGCTGATCTCGGGGCGGCCTTCGCTGTATGGTGGCGTGAGACTCGGATGCTCCGGCATCCTCGTGATGGCACACCGAGCGCCGAGCGCATCCCCGACCCTTCGCGTATGTAGCGTTAGGCCTCGACCCTTCTCGACAGACAACCTCGACATACAGGTTTTGATCCTCGACCGAGATCTTGTAGTGCGCGTCGCCAAAACATCTCGCCACATCCTTGCCACCGAGAACGCGATCGCCGTTCCCCTTGTTGAAGATCACCTTGTGTCTCTCGCTTTCCGGGTGCTTGGATCGAATCCTGCATTGCCGAAGAAATGTCAGTTATTCCATGATCAACATTGGGATGGACGACCGACATGTCTGCTTCGGCCGGATTCTCGCTCGTGAGATCGTCGCTGAGGGGATCACACCGCCACTCCCCCGTGTAGTGGTTGTACCACCCAGCGACGGCTCGACAGTCACCCGCATTGGCGACGTGGAGATGATCGGTCTTCACGTCGAGAATGGCGGTGACGGCAGCCGCCCCAGAGTTGATCGTACCGGTGAGCTGCAAGAGCGCCGGATTGAGAGAAGGCAGAACAGGCGACGACTCGGATGATGAGATCACACCCTTGAACAGCTGGATCGGGGCGTTGATGATGCTATCATCGAGCGCTACGAACCTGTACACGAAAGGATCAGTAGTGTGTATTGACTGACGGCCCAAAACCTCACGTCTCGCTGATTCGCTGGATAAAGTCCGCAGTAAAGATACCGACAGCAGCGGAAGAGAGCTTGGCGAGTCCATGGGCAATGGAAGGATGCAAAGTCCTTCTCAATAACTCCGCCGTCGCGATCCCGCCGTGCCCATCAACCACCGACGCAAGGACCAAGTCGTCATTATACTCTTTGCCATCCAATATCTCTGAAATCTTCCCTTTTCCTGCTTCTCCCTTGGCCCGGATTGTGAACCATTTCTCCCAGAACCCACCCTTCTCGCGTCTCATATCGTCCTGGAGCTCTTCAAGCGAGACAATATCGACCATGTGGACGTCTTCGCAGTTTTCGTTCCCCGCCACAACATTGCTTTCGATCCTCGTCAACGGGTTTCCCGGCCGATCGTGCTGACGAGTGCGCTCCGCTTGATGAAGCTTGTCTTCGATGGCTTGGTCCGATAGGAGGAGGTGGTCGGAGACTCGTGCGCCTTGCTGACCCGGTCGGATCTGAAAACCCGCGGCTCTGATAGGCGAGATGAAGGCGTCTCGCCCGTTGGATTGGGTCGTCTTGATGATCGCATGTTTGTCCTTGAAGAGGTGATAGATTGCAGCCCCACCTGCCAGTCCTGCTAAAGCGATGACAGGAGTAAGACCGGATGAATTGTGGGACATATCTGCAGGTGGTTCAGCAGACTGAGTATCGAATGTTGTGGAGGGAGAAGACCGCGTCCGCGGACGGGAAGATATACTAAGCATTTCCTGTATAAGAGGAGCTTAGTACCAAGGAGTGACCATGGAGTCGTCGAGATCGAGAATGGAGGAAGTATAAAGGACATCTTGACACACGTCGAGGAATTGCAGTCATTCTGAACGTTGGAACAATGGAACCGAGGTGGTGAGGAAGTAGAGATAAAGCCAAGTGTTTTGCGGTTAGATGAGGCTCGTGTCTTGTGTTGTCTGGCGAGGTATTCAACACGGATGGGCTTGTTGTGATTGGGCGCAATGATCTTGTATGCATATCTATGTCTGCTGAAGAAGTTCAATTCGCCGTCCCCGTACGTCACATCGAAATGCGTACCTCTACTATCTCCTGAAGCCAATCAGACTCTCTGTTCAGCTACCCTTGGCCAACAGCCATTCCCCTTCCCCAGACCATGCCCCTCAAAGCGGCGTAATGACACCCTGCACCGCCGAGAACAAACATGTGGAATATCTGATGTGAAGATCCAAAGTAGTCGAATGTGCCGGGTGATAATCTTTCGGGAAACCTCGCGGCGCTGCGGGTGAGATGAGATCAGTCGGTTCTCTGAGAGGGAGAAAGAGAATACACACTACATCACCGCGCCAACAATATAGCATACTCCTCCCAAAACGACCAAGTCCAGCGACATTTGTTCGCGTGAGTGATCAAGCCCATGAGTGACCAGCTTGTGGACGACTGGGATGACGGCAGTGAGACCTAGTGCGATGAAGGTGAGAGTTCGATGCCATCGGTGGGCTCGATGATGGGGAGAAAGGACAATCTAGACTGAGGTCAGTCCGAGGGATAAGGAGAGTGAGACCCGCCTTACATATCCTGAGGTGGTACCTGCTATAAGGAGGCCGCCTGGTAACTGGTCAACGTGGCACAAAAGACTCTTGACGGAGACGACGCACCGATGTACAATCCCTGCAGAATGAGGTTGCCAAGGAAGCCATAGTAGAGACTGGGGGTGATACTTCCCACTATGAGAATGACGATACCGATCTGTTGTATTCAGTTCTGGCAGGATGGAGACGCCTTGGAACCCAACTCACATAATCTCCGCGATGAGCGTCATCACATGTTGCCTGACTATGGCATTGGACCGTGTGAAACCAACTGCTGAGCGCCAAGCAGGTCATTGCACTCAGCAGGAAGATGATCAGGGCCACCCTGTCATGCAGTGTTGGCGGTACGGGAGTTGCCAGTTCCGATAGGTTCGAAAACGGGAATGATGGGAAAGTCGACGTGAAGTGAGAGGGGAGGAGGATGGAGAAGTACAGGAAGCCGAGCAAATGGGAATGTATGTTGACTGGGATAGGTGTCAGCCAATCTCCCTCTTGACCTTGTAAACGAATACTGCCCACCGGTCTCGTTGTGCACGTCTGTTTGAATCTCAGCGTTTCCAGAATTTCAGCAATGACGTCAATCAACTCACAAGTGAAAGCACTGGCGAGACACGCTTTGATGGTGTGCAGTTGCCGTCTGTAGCCCAATAGGACATACTCGTTATCTGTCTGCCAGGGTACCAGTTTACGAGACTGCTCGTAGATGATAGTCATTGACTCGGTAGGCTTCCGGAGGAGTGGTTCGGACGACATGTCTGAAGCAGGAGGGGTAGATTGAGGCGACGAGATGGGAGATGAGCTCGAGGATGAGACGTCTGCTCGAGTCTGCCTTTTCTTTATCGTCATTTCGTCGTGGACGTAGGTGCTGTTAGCCGTGTGTCGGAGTGTCGACGGACTGCATACTCGACCCAAACAGAAATCCAAAAGAGTACCCCATAACGCTCCATTGTCCAGGCCCGACACGCGGTGAACACGTGCTTATCACGTGATACAGATTAGGTGGCCAAATGATCTGGTTATTTTTCCCAGTTCTGATACCAAAGTTGAGGAGGTCCTCTTCTTCCGGTTGTATGACCGTCAGAAAAGTCCTATACACCACAACGAAATGTCACTCTCTGGTCCATCAGCGTCCAAGAAACGGAAATCGACCGTGTCTAAAGCGACGAAGCGGAGCCGATTGACGGCAGACTCGCTACAATGGAAGACGGTCAAAACTTCCACCCTACCAGGGATGGACGACGGAGGGGGTATGATGATGCTGGAGGAGCTGGATGGTGTTGGTGTCGAATGGGAGGAAGGAGAGGGAGGAAGCAAGCTGGCTAGATATATCGTGAGTGTTGTCCCGTCTAGTGCATCTATTGAGCTCATGCTGGCACCAGGCTCTGGAAGACGAGGCGGAGAGTTCGGGCGACGCTGCTAAAGCGGATATTATGAGGGCTGAAGGTCAAGGTCCAGCAGGCTCTCAGGCGGCAGATGACAGCGAAGGAGAGAAGGAAATAGAAGAGGTGGAGGAGGAGGAATTCACTGGTTTCGGAAGCGAGAGCGATGAAGAACCCCTCCCGGACTTCTCAAGGGTCGAGCTCGAGGTCGACGAAGCAGACAATGAGGCCACACTCGAGGAAGCTTTCGACGATGCCCTTCTTCCCGCTTGGTCCGACATCTCCGTTCCTGCAGCCCTAAAGCGAGCTCTGCTCGCACTAGGATTTGTGGAGCCCACGGCTATTCAAGGTCGATCTCTGCAAAGTGGCCTGGAGAATCGGGATATCGTCGGTGTTGCCGAGACTGTAAGTCTTGCTTGTCTAAAATTTCCTGAGGTCGCTGAGCGGGTCCTCAGGGATCCGGTAAAACGCTCGCATACTCTCTCCCGATCCTCTCCTTCCTCCTCCGCCAACCGATGCCAGAACCCTCAGAACGACGGCCACTCTCCGCGCTTATTCTTTGTCCCACGAGAGAACTCGCCTTGCAAGTTTCGGAACATCTCTCCAGAGTGCTTGCATACGCCCTTGCGCCAGCGGAGGACGAGGTCAGGAAAGCCGGTCCACCGAGGATCTCCATTGGGAGTGTGATCGGGGGGCTGTCAGCGCAGAAGCAAAAGAGGATAGTGGAACGAGGCTGTGATATTCTCGTGGCGACCCCCGGTCGGCTATGGGATCTTATGGGGACTGTATGTACCTCCCGGTATGGTATTTTGAACGTGTGCTGATAGATGACTTAGGACGACGAGCTCGCCACGAGCGTCAGGACGCTGAGGTTCTTGGTGATCGACGAAGCGGACAGGATGATTGAAAATGGGCATTTCAAGGAGCTGGAACACATCGTCGGCCTGACACAACGACAAGCGAGGTTCGTCTTTCCGAGGCTCTCGCGATACAATCTAACGGCAACTGCAACAGCCAACAACAAAACGCAGAAATCGAGGATCCAACATTTGCGCAAAGTGCTACTCTGCTCTCGACGACTTCTGCCAGAGATGATATGCAGACGTTCGTATTCTCGGCCACGCTCAGCAAGGACCTGCAAGCGAATTTGAAACGGAAGGGTTCTTTCGGGAAAAAGGGCAAGGGAAAGAAGGCGTCGGCATTAGGTCAGTGTATCCTCAAGTACGTTATTTATGATCACTGACATGTGATTGACTTCAGAGGATCTGGTGGAAAAGCTGGATTTCAGGGACAAGAACCCGGAAGTCATTGATCTATCACCTGAAGGAGGTGTTGTTGCTTCGCTCAAGGAGTCGATGATAGATTGCATCGCGTCAGACAAGGTAAGCTGTCCTTTGCGCAGGGCGAACGTTAGCTTACGGTATCCCCAGGATCTATACCTCTACTATTTCCTCCTGCGATATCCCGGTCGCTCCATGGTCTTTGTCGGTTCTATCGACGGTATCCGACGCTTGATACCGCTTTTCGAAGTCTTGCAAGTGCCCGTCTGGCCACTTCATTCTCAATTGCAACAAAAGCAACGACTGAAGAACCTCGATCGGTAGGTCGTGCCTCTCCTGCGACGCCCTCTAGCTCTGACAGGTCATGGCCAGATTCAAGGCCGCTCCCAATGGTGTCCTGATTGCCACAGATGTAGCTGCGCGAGGTCTCGATATCCCCCAAGTGGACCATGTTATTCATTTCAACCTCCCCCGAACGGCAGACGCCTACATCCATCGATCGGGTCGTACGGCTCGAGCGCAGAACCCCGGTTTCGCCCTTCAATTAGTCAGCGCGGAGGAAAAGAATGTGCAAAGAGCTCTGATGAAGAGTCTTGCTCGAGGTAGGTGATTCGTCCTCTGCTCTTCTCGACGATCTGGCTCACGGATTCGCAGAGGAACAGCTGCCTGATCTTACTATCGACTCGGGCTTTTTGCCAAAGCTGAAAGAACGCATTCGCGTCGCGAAGGCCATCGAGAAGGCTCAGCACATGGTGAAAAAAGACAATCACGAGAAGAATTGGTTGAAAGAGACGGCCGAAGCGATGGATATCGATATTGATCCCGATATGTGAGCCTAATGCTACCGCGGATTGGATCCGGATCGGATTGCTGATTGCCGTGCTTCCAGGTTGTCGGACGGCGAGTACGATGCGGATCTTCCCTATCATCAACCAAACAAGCAGTCGTCCAATACGCGCAAGACCTCGGGCGCGAGTCTCATCAAGCTGAAAGCCGAGCTGCGAGAGCTGCTGCGCGAACCTCTGATGGCACGAGGCGTGTCTGCGAAGTACCCGACGAGCGGAAGCCGAGTTATCATCGACGACCTGATCAACCAGCGTGGCAACGCCGTTATGTTGGGAGCCGGCACGGGGAAGGCGCACGAGGAGGTGCACAAGGTGCGCAAGGGGGCCCTGGGGGGCAAGCGGAAGCGCGAGACGGGCAGGGCGACATCGACACGCAAGTAGGACAGTGTATGCATTATTCAATTATTCGATTATTCAATCAAGAGTAGTAATGGGAAGACAAATGACATGGAATGATGGCAACAATGTAGTGTATGAATGAAAGGGACATTGATCAAGGCAAAGAGGAATAGGGACTGGCAGGGTAGGTAGATAGCGCAGGAGCAGAGGGGAAGGGTCGGTGTCGTCGAGGTTCGTTATCGATACAATTGGTCGTTTAGTGACGGTGGGGACCGGTGGTACCTCCCGCGCAGATGCCACGCTGTTTATGCCTCATGAGAGCGTCGCCTCGAGCGAAACCTTTGCCACTGTATCGAGAATTAGCGGAAATCATTTCAATGACTGAGAGCGAGCTTACCAGTCGCATTTGAAAGGTTTGTTGCCCGAGTGGATACGCGTGTGTCTTCGGAGATCGTGTTGTCTGACGAAGGCGGCGCCACTGTAGGAATAGCGAGTCAGTTTATGTATCTGGAGAAGGCCACTGAGTTGAAACTAGAGACTTACCAATCGGGTTCCTGGCAGACGTGCGGCTTGTCCTCCAAGTGCGTCTGGATGTGACTCGTGATGGCGGATTTCCTCGGAAACTGACGACCGCACCCGTCGATCAAGCACTTGAACTTCTTCCCCGCGGCGCCCGAAGTCGGGTCGTGCGTGATGACATCGTACATGGTCTCGAGGAAGCTCTTGGGCAAGCCGTGCCCTTGCGCTTGGGAGTCTGCCGTGGGGTCGTGCAGGGCGTTCCTCGGTGGCTCGAGCTTGAACTGCGGTTGTTGCGTCGGCGGTGGGAGCTGGTGATGCGGTATCTCTGAGAGATCCGGACCAAACTCGATCGAGGCGGCTCGGGAGGACGAGGGGAGGACGGAAGACGAGGGCGCGAGAAGATCATGGGGCTGAGCTGGCGGGTTCAGGAGGGTGGGGTCGATGCCGCTTCCAAAGACCGGGGAAGGGACTCGGGTCGGGTCGACCTTGCGCGGCGTCTTGTTCTTGGGCTTGGGTCCCGGTTTCAGGCGATTCCCGACGGGCGGGAAACGCTGTCGCTTTCGCGGCGTGTCGGGCTCAGAAGTGTGGCCAGAGACGCTGCTCGGTCCGACCATGGTGCTGAAACCGCCCATCCTCGACGACATGGGTTCGAATTCCCCAATCTGGTGGCCAGAGTGAGACGACGATCCCGAGGACGAGAAAGGGAACAGGCCGGTCACGTCGCCCTGCGCAGGCATTTCCTCCAGACTGCTCATCGCGGACGAGTGAGTGGGCACATGCGAGGTCGATGCGGATCGTGGCATCATCGGGAACGATCCTTGACCATTGGGCGCGACCATGTCGTATGGGACGAAGGAGGAGGGGATCGCCGACGTCGAGGCGTGTCGCTGGACGAGCGGTGGAGCAGTATAGCCGAGCTGCGCAGGATGCTGGAAGCCGAGATTGCCATAGTTGGTATTGCTCGACGCGACCTGGGTGTTGGAGGTCCAGCTCTGGATCGCCTGCGCCTGGCTCGGGGCGTGCTGGTTGTTCATCATGGCGACATAGTCGTAGGTGTTGTTGTAATGCATGTTGGGGACCGACGGCATGTCCATCTGCGGGAACGAGGCGCTCTGCGGGATTGGCTGAGAAAGCATGAGGGTCATGTTGGCATACTCGTCCACGGCCGTGTGCTCATTTATCGTGTCGAGCGTCTGGGTGCGCATGGTGGGGAACGACGCCACAGACACCATGGAGGTCGAGCCGGGCTGCGAGTGCGGCATGCTGGAATACCCGTTGTACTCCATCGGCTGCCCTTCGAACCGTGCGCCGAGACCCATCGGCATCGGAGACTCGTAGACGAACCCAGTAGGCGGCGTCTTTGTGTCGGGACCGTTGTGCTGATTCGGCGAGGGGTGCGTCGACTCCATCAACTCGGGCGGTCCGCCCATCGACCCGCCGGCCGCACTGTCGTACAGGATCATGTGGTTGGGTGATTGCGGCACTTGGGACCATGACGTCGACCCAGACATGTACGAGGAATTCGACACGTTCCGGTCCTGGTGATGCGAGTACACGCCAAAGGAGTGCGCTGCCGAGTCCGAGATCGAGCGCATGAGCGGCTGAGACGTCGTGAGGGATGTCGACGCCGACCTGCGTTTCGACGGCGAAACAATGCTGTTGAGCGTGTTGAAGTCGGACGAGACCTGGCGGCCCTTTTTGGCCACTCGCGAAGGTGTACCGAGACCCGAGACGGTACGATGTCGCTTTCGCTCGCTCCCTGGCGCCGCAGGATCGGATGAAAAGCTGATGAATGCGCTGCCAGAGTTGACGCGGACGTGCTCCGTCATACTCGCAGCGGGGGAGGATTGCTGGGGAGGCATGGGCGAGTGACGGTTGATTGTGACTTGCAGCGGAGGCTGCTGTTGGGAATGATACAGCATCTCTGGGGTCTGGGACAGGAAGGGCGTCGAGCTCGATCCCCCGTGTTGTTGAAGGAGAGGGGTGCCCTGTCGCGAAGGAGCGGCACTTGTCGTTGGGACCACGACGTATGACCCGTTGATCGAGTGCATGGGCGAAACGAGATCGGACCCAAAGAGGGTCTGATTCATCCCGGCACCATGTTTGACACCTCGGTGGTTGGGCGTCTTTGCAGAGTCCATCTCGGCCTCGAAGAGGGTGTTGAAATCGTCATTGTAGAGAGGCGAGTCCTGGTGATCCTGGATCGCGACGTCGTCTTCGCGAAGGAATGGGGACGAGTGGGCGAAGAATGTATTGGCCATGGTGTCAATTGACTAGAGTGAGATGGTGAGCACATCGTATCTGGTATAGGAGAGTGTGGGGTGGGCGTGCAAGCACTGAGGACGGGAGATGGACATGAGATGGAACTTACCACCCCGGTGGCGAGGTCGAGACAAGATACTGTTGTCGGCTGAGTCTCCAGCACCGGATGCTTGTTGCTTGACGCGGATAGATGGACAAAGCACGAAGCTTGAAGGTCGGTTGGATCAAGGAGAGGCGCTGACCTCAAGAGACAAGATGGCGGTCAAGGTGGATGGAAGAGTGGTGGAAGGAAACAAGACGCCTTCTTCTTGTTAAGAGGCTTAACAAGGTCCAGCGGGGCAGTGCGGACGAGGGGTTTGTGAGACCTGGCTGGTGCGATCGACCGAACCGGATGAAACCAAAATGCAATCTAGACGGCGATGAGGAATGCGTCCGGAGTGTGGGGTTGTTGACAATGCGGGGTCGGGCGAGGGGGAGGAAACGAGTGTGGGTTGCTGAAGAGCTGTGGTGTTTTGGTGTAGCTTGGATAGTCGTAGGAGGACCAAGTAGTCGGATCAGCAGCGCGACAACCACTGGAACCGATTGTTTTTCCTCGTCTTCGGGGTCTGTTGTTGACCGCGATTCCGGGCCTGGTCTGCAAACTTTATCTTTATCTAGCTTCCGTCGGCGTCTGCTTTTCGAATGAGCGTGAGGGTGGTGGTAACGAGCGTGGGTGGTGGGTTCTTTTCGGCTGATTCGAGATGGAGGACAAGTGAGCGGTAGAGGATGACGGGATGGTGTAAAAGAAGAGCAGAGCGACTGGTCGATTGGATGGTCCGCGCCAGAGATCTGCCTTCCATTAGCCCATATGTGTACCTTCCGCCCAGGACGTCATCCATTGGGCGAAAACAATGGACTGGATTGCGCAGAAGGTCCGGTTTGCCCTGAAGAGCAGCGTCGGCCAGATAACGGTATCGCGCTGGACTGGGCAAGAACGACCGCAAAGGCGGCCGGCCGAGATGCATGCATGATTCCGAACGCACAAACGAGCACATCCTTGAGGTGAAATACCTCGACAAGACCGTAAATCCAAAAGGCAAACGGACCCTCGAACGCACCGTCCGACGGTCCCTCGTCCATCCGATAGTCGACCCACCATGAAACCTAATTCGCAACAGCGGTCCGTCCAGTTTGTTGATGACCTTCCTCATCGAGGCACCCTTCACGTGAACTCCGTAGTCCGGTCACTGTGGACGCCACGATGAGCAATCGGGAGTCATGCTGCTTCGCTAGTGCCTCCAGCAAAGTATCGCACTCGGCGTGCGAGCAGAGACCAGCAGACTGTCAGTGATGGATATGGGATGTCTCGGGAACGGAACAACTCCCGGTATCGCTTGGCATCTCAAGCAGGGCACCGACAAAGAGAACAACCGACGACAGGTTTATCAGTGGCCGAGACTACAAAGAGATTATCGAGAGCGAGTCAAGGTTGCGTAAACACAGGGCGGCGACAAAGTAAAAGCATTCACGTTGACGCGTCCGCGTCAGTGTACGCAGTGGCGAAAACGTGCGAGAGGAGCTATGTCTTCGCAGTGCGCCCAAGTACGAGAACCAAAGTGAGGATGAATAGCTAGAGATTGCATTTTGTCGCAGCGCGTATGAGTTTGCTTTGGTAGGCGGTGTATCATTCCCGGCTTGTTATGCAACACGCCATAAGCACGCTGGCTTGAGCAGTATCCCTCGACCGCGCACCCGTCCGTCCGGCGGCAGCGCTTCACCTTGATATATCCCGTCAAGAGCGTGAAATCAGCATGATGGGAGCACCTTTATGCCTTGCAGTCCATAAGTTGATCGTTTCTCCTCCTTCTCCGAATGATCCCAGAAGTCGTTACTTACGTGAGCCTTCTTCATTAACCTTGCTACCGACTCCGACCCATTTACTGTCCTTGAGAATGATAACCTCGCCGTACATTCAGACAACGTCATCTCTCTACTCGACCAGCTCTACCGGCGCGGTCAACATCATCCGACCACGGGGAGGCGCGAGGAGCAGCCGGAGACGACTGCATCTGCAAGATCCATTCCCTATCCGGCAAGATACAACGCATTGCTCCTGCCCCCCATTCGCTTCGTTTACATCAACGTCGACATCTTCACACTCTGCCGAACAGCACTACTGCTCCCTTCGTTGAACTTGTACAGAGCTCGGAACTTCTTCTTGACCGGCTCCAAGAGCATTTGCGCGGCTGGAATATACATCAGCATATTCATACGAAAGTCCAGCTCAATCGATTCAGACTCACACTCGACGTCGTCCCCTTGAATATTCTCGACCTCCCTAGGCGGCTGGACTAATCTGCCGAAGAAGTCCGTGGGCGGTAAGTCTGCGATATCCACTTTCTCTCCCGGCTTGAGTGCCGCAGGCCTGGGTGATCAGAGCATCAGCCCACTTCCGCGAGACCGCCAATTGAAGGCAAACTCACTTTGCGGCCCCGTACATGCCTTTCAACATCTCCGTTCCCTCTTTGCCTCCAACCGCGGCTCCAGCTTCACCTCTTCTTCTCGCCATCTCAGCATCCATCTAAGATCGGATCAGTATTCCATCGGCCGAATGTTCAGGACAGCACATACAGATTGCGCTATCAGTTGTCGAACCGCGAAACGAGACACCGCGATGTCGGCCGCGCGTTTGCCTTCGTAATGTACAAACACGTCGATTGGCCTATGTCCAGTCATCAGTACAAGATAGCCTGGATCAGCAGACTAGGACTCACGGCTCGAGCCTCATCATCGGTTGTCCTTCCTCCGTCTTTTCCTGCCAGAACCGCAGTCCAAGGGGAATCATGAGCTCGACCAATCTGGAGAGCACTGATTTCTCGGATGGTTTCACGATATTCGCATTGACCTACGTTGAAAAGATCTCAGCTTCGCGATGCACCTCGCGGTATCCAACGAATACTCACAGGCTTCAATGGCGGGGTGATGATCCTCATCAGGAGTGGAATCAGTTCCGTCAAGGTCGTTGTGGCCGTGAACAACGATCTCAGCACCGGCGGGGTGAGGTTCTTCATGTTTGTCATGATTTCCGTATTGGCCGTTCGGGTTTGGTAGCACTTCAATGAAAGTCAGCCTGGAGCGTTGTCGCCATGCCAGCAGCTCACTTCGTAGTCGGCTTTGGGCCACTCGGTCGGCTTCGCGTTATTCGCGGGTGCCGCAAAGTGGCTGTACCACGGGACCATCGAGTACGGGAGATACGCCATGAGCTCGTAGTCTTGATTTTCGTTGACTTTGGTGGATATCCTGTCATAATACTCTAGCCAGTCCAGCATCTTGTTGACGTTGCTCAAGGTCGCATCGAGGGGTTTCAGATTTGGGTAGTGCTCAAACAAACCCTGGACGACCTTGTCGTAGTCTCCACATGCCTGGATCTCGAACGTCAATCGATTGACATATCGGCCATCATCGATTGCGGCCGTTTTTCGGCGTTGCTTGGCGCCTATAGGGATGGAAAGCGAGTTCCACACGCTCTGGAGGGACGAGCCGGAATCTTTGATGCCGACCGAGGAAGATTTGATGGCGTCGTCCGTCACCACCTTGGACTTCGACTTGATGAACTTTTTCAGAGTCAGAACAGCTGCGCTTCAAGAAGCACATCACACCTACTTGTAGAGTGTTGAGGCAACTTCGGACATCTCCCTTGGTGACTTCCACTAGCGTGGTCAAAACTCGCAAGTCCGCCTCCAGTGATTCCCGGTCGCAGATCTCGCGAAGACGCTTGACCAGGAATTGAGATTGGGGTTTCTTGAACCGGATGATCCGTGCGAATGGCCGCAGGGGTCGAAGCGAAGGGGCATATCTGGGTACGATCAGCTATGCTATCAACGACAGATCGACGAGGCCGGACTGACAGATCGTTACATATGCAGATAATGGGTCTTCGCAAAGGTTTAGCGGGAACGTTGTCTACAGCTCATGAGACAGTTTCTTGAAAAGGTTTACCAGGACTCACTCTTCTTCCTAGCGGGAACATCCTGTATCACTTTGATCAAGCTTCTGATAAAGCTCTGAATGTCGGTCAGCCTTGCACGGCGACTCGTACCCTGCAGCCTACTCACCTGATCTCCACCACCACTCGCCCCATCTATCTCATCGATCACCACACACGTGGGCTTTCCCTCCGAGCCCAGGCCGGTCCCAGCATCGAGAGCGTTCTTAATCCTTGTCGACACGGTCGCAGCGGATCTATCATCTGACGCATTGATTTCCAACGTCTTGTAGCCTGCATGACGCGCGACGATATGCGCCAATGTCGTTTTGCCAAATCCCGGCGGACCCGATAGAAGAAGGATCTGCAACATCGCTGAGTGAGTCGTCGCGACTAATCCATCACAACGATACGTACCTTTTCCTTTGGTCGACCGAGGGCATCGTACTGACAATCCATTCAGTGATACACTTAGCAATCCTTCAGACTACTCACAAAGCCCTCCCCATCGTCCGCTTTTCGTTTCTTCCCAGGTATTGCACGCTTGAAGACGCATCGGTCCCATTCCTTCAACCAACTCATCACTTCCCGGTGGACCCTCTAATACGTAATGAACATAGCTTCCCCTTTTCCCAGTCCGAGCTCACCTCCTCGCCAAGTAGATCCGAGAACTTTTTCGGGCGGTACTTGTCGACCCACATAGACATTGATGCCGCCGAGATGAGTTTCCCGCTCTGTCCAGCGTCAATCCTCCGGCTCTCCTCATCGTACTTCCGTTGTAGCCTGACCTTCGAGTCAGCGTTTCATGGCGCACACCTCTGTGCACTCACATCAGAGCCTTCTGCTGCGACTTCAGCTCGTCCACCTCGGCTAGTAGCTTGTGAAGCGGTGTTGCCAGCAGACTCGCAGTGGTGAGTCTGTTGTTGAAAGCCTGGAGATCCTCCTACTCCCTTCATCAGTGATACCGTAAGAATGGCAGCCGGGATACGTACGGCGTTGTTGAGTTTTGGTTTGGAGCGTCGTTTGAACATGACTGTCTTCCCGGAGGCCGACTCGGCTTGTAGAGGTGGTAACGAACAGGAGTCTCTTGTCGGTCGAAACATGGGCAGTGATTCCAATTCCGGAGGAGGTGTGAAGACTGCTCGCGATGCTGGTGAGGGACAAGTGAATATCCGGTTGAGGAGGAGCAGGCGGACCACTCACTGGAGGCGACGGGCACGGACTCCGGCACCATCGTCGGCCCATCGAAATCCAGCAGACCGGTCGGAACAAAGTCGCCTCCCTTGCTGTTGCGCTCCACCTCTTCCGCCTCCATCATGGCCCGCAGCTCGTCCTCCAGGTTCTGAGGCTCCTCCTCTCTTGTGGGCGGAGGCGAAATGATCCGCCTCGCCTCCCTCTCCATCTCCATCATCATTTCGAAATCCTCATCCTCGGGATTCGACTCCGGCGGGGTAGGCAGCGGTGCAAAGTCGAGAAGACCAGTGGGCTCGAACCGTGGCTTCAGCGACATCGTACAGGTGCTGTCGTGGGATACATGCAACGAAAAGTAAAGTAAAATATCCATTGACGCGACGCGTTCCCCGAGTCTCATTCTCAGGCACGCATTGCATTTGCCACCCGTAATCACCCAAATGCATGTTTGAAAGATAGCATGGCAGTCTCCTTATGGATGTAGACGGTGTATCCGCAAGGAAGTGTGCGAAAGATCTCCAGAGAACCCCTCCGGAGACGGCGAACCGCTCGCAGTGACTGCAAGCACATCGCCGAGTCCGCTGAGTGTCGGAAAGACCCACTGTGTGTGTGCTGCGTCCCATCTAGCCTGTGTCTAGTCCTCATCGGACCGTCTGGGTCTCGGCTAGCGAAAGTGTAGCGTGAGAAAAAGAAGCATAGGGAGTGTAGCACCCCGGTCGATACCCGAGGGGATTCAAGGTATATAGACCTGTTGAGCGAGCCGTGATTCTATATTCCAATCCCACCTCTTCATCATTTATCCAACTTCAATTTATTATCCAGCTTCAATCCAACAAGGCCGAACCAACCAGCCAGGCGAAAGCGAAGCCAACCCACAGCTCAATCATGTCTTCTGTCCAAGTCACCGTACGTCGTCGTGCGTACGGGCAATCAACCAGGGGCTAACGCGATACCCACGCAGATGGTCAACGAGTGCAACTCCAATGGCCCGAACGGCGCCTGCTCCTCTTGTGGAACCACTGGCGCGTGGGTGGCGATTTTTGACGGGTCGACGGATACACTGACAGCCTGAACAGCTGCGGCTGTAACGACTGCAAATGCTAGATGTGCGGCATCATTCCCCCTCTCCGTCTCTGGTTCTTTCGCGAGCGAGATAGTGCGGTAGTGGGATGAGACTGATGAGGATGCAGACACTTGTTGCAGCCTACAATACATGGGGCTTGCCGCTGTCTGCGGCTGATGTGGCCGCGGTGTACGGACGGAACAGACAGCTAAGGCGGACGGAGGTGGATTTCTAATAAAGTCCGATGGAGCCCTACGCTTCGCCGTGCTCGAGGGCTGTGTTCGTTCGGGAAGAGGAGCACAGGATATAGAGACGACTGCGGCTGGAGCAAGTGCTGGTCGCGGTGCGCTTGTGCTGCCCTTTGGAGCCGTGTTTCTCGAACGAACGAATCCGCAATTGCCATCCGCACCAACTTAGCGAGTACCATTTCATCCCCATTCGGATCAACCACGTCGACCTTGAAGGCGTTCCCAAAGCTTTTGCCCAAAGTTAAGGGCACGCAAGACATCTTGAGATCTGCGACTCCATACTTGAATAGCTAATAAGAATGGGCCCTCCGTGGTCTCCTCTTCCTTAATGTCACAGGTATGAGGCCGGCGAACGCAGATCAATGGCCGCTTCGGCGGTCCACTCTGGACGGTATCTGGCGAACGGAAAGCCGAACCAAGACAGAGATTTCTCAGAAGATATCGTGCGACGAAAGGCAGCAGCGAGAAAGCAAAAACCGTATATCCGATCCGATCACTGTCATTTGGAGATAGTTGGCCAGGCTAGTGACGGGATACTCGGCATCTGCGACACGGTCTTGCCCGCTCTTCGGGTCCTGCTAAGTTATGAGAACGGAATACGGTACGGTAATGCGGTAGTTACGAGACATCGGTTATGGGGATTCTGTGATTTGGGGTGAGGCTGGCGGGCTGCCGTCAGCTTTCCTCGAGCGAGTAGTGTCCCTGCCAGAATACGTGATCTCCTTGGTATCCCGTAAAGAATTCACTTTCCTAGCACTGCGGTCCGATACACTTGCTTTTCTCTCGCTATATAGTGGAGCAGCGATAAGGACGTAAAGTGACGACATCTCCAACGGCCCGGCAGCCGACTACGAGTCTCTCTCTTCTTGCTCAGGGAGGCTCCGAGCGAGATGACAGGGCTCCCCCACCAGGGGGAGCCCGTCAGCCTGATATTTCTAGTACTGCCAGTAGTCAGCGGGTGTGCCCACCGGCTACAGGTTTGGCCAAGGTCCGGTCCGCGGTCCGTACAACGCGGAGCGAGACGGCGTCGCACGAGTCCGTCGTCGCACAATTCTCCCCTTGTTTGTCGTTGGGGAGCCGGGTATTCGTGGCGATCTGTCTTGGTCTGCAGAGTCCTTATCTAGTCCTTCTGGTGGGGGAACCCTGTCAGCTCTCTAGTCTTCCCT
>JASZXS010000054.1:0-57068 GCA_035521475.1 Tremellales sp. Uapishka_1 | reverse complement strand
GTTGTTGGGCATCTAGAGGGCACTGGAAGTACTTTGCGAAGGGGAGATCTGCTGTCGGTTGCGGAAGGATGAAGCGGAACAGGAGGAGAAGAATGCCGGCGGGGTGTGGAACGCGGTGGACCCGGGACGAGAAGGCGGATGATCGCGTGATCCTCTGCCTCTCTTTTTTTGGAGATGGTATACATGCGTATCGGCGACCCCGATCTTGCTCGCTATCCATGTTTGGATTGACTGGCGTCTTTATATCGCCGTCCGATCGTGTCTACCGCTGCGGCGTCGTACCCCGATATGTCGGATCCTACCTGGCCTCTCACCTAGCCCTTCGTCTCCACTCGCCTCCCATTCCTCATCATCAGCACAATCGGTATATCCATACTAACCCCCTGCCACAGACTCTCGCCATCGATCTCCTCAACCGACCCGCCGACGTCCAGGCCCGAACCCACAAGCTCAAGAAGATTGTGCCCGAGCCAAACTCGTTCTTCATGGACGTCAAGTGCCCCGGATGTTTCCAAATTACGTGCGTGTTCCTCGTGTGCTTGCCTTCCTCGGTCTCGAACTGACCCTTTCACGCCCGCAGCACCGTCTTCTCGCATGCCTCGACCGTCGTTCAGTGTGGATCGTGCGCGACCGTCCTGTGCCAGCCATCAGGTGGTAAGGCCAAGTTGACCGAGGGTGAGCTTAGTGTTTCCATCGACTCCGGCGACGACGCTGACTCCCATCGCCAGGCTGCTCTTTCCGACGAAAGAACTAGATCATTAGCAGAATGGTTCAGGTTCACGATTCGGTTTTCTAGCATGCTTTTGATGTCATTACTTCTTATCAATCGTGCGGGGTCCTGGGGACATATTTGGAGAGATTACAGCATCTTGGGAAAGGCTACTCATTGAGATTGGAGGACGGATTTCGACGCTTGGTCTTGCTGTTCGAATAAAGCTATGCTCGCAGGATACCGCCAAGCAAGTCGCTGTGAACATACATCTCACTTCATATTCCGTTCACGATACCGGACTATATACACGACCCCTCATCGGATGCACTAGAGCTTGGGGGGAGAAGGGGTGAAGGAAGCGCCCTAAAATAGCTGATCAGCCGGAACTTGATCATCTTCCGACGGTTGCTGCTTACTTTCTCGATCGAAGGTCCCAACTCCTTGACAGCAGCAGCCAGCAACTCTTTCTCTTGCTCGTCGAGTTTACCCAGGGGCAGGATTTTCTCGATACCATTCGGCTACAAAACATCCGTAAGCAAACAATCCTCGAGACGGAACTGAAGGTTAACTCACTCCGAGTTCAACGTTGACGGAGAAGTAGGCCAAGTCAGAACCGATCTCCTGGGCGATGGCCTTGCCACCAGCGTCCGCCTCAAGAGGGACGTAAGATTGGACGACTTTGGATTTGCCGTTGAAGGCAGCTTGGAGAACCCATTCGGCGAACTGGGCTCCGGCTTGAGCCATGGAGAGAGTAGCAGATCCAGCGCCGTCTGGTCGGTGGGATAAGTATATACGGAGGAGGAGAGGGAATATTAGATCAGACTCACCCTTGGCCTTGACGACCTCATCACCACCAAACTGGATTCGGTTAACCAGAGCGTCTCGCTTCTCCTTGTCGTTTAGGATATCGGCAGGCTATAAAGATGTCACGCATTAGTTGAGAGCCATGAGAGCCAAATCACCAAAGCCCTTCAACTGACGATTTCAGGCTTGGACTGGGACAAAAGAGGCAAAATGGTAACACCAGAATGACCTCCGACGACGGGGATGGTGTACTTGTCGGCCTCTGTGGGCTTTCCAACGAGGGCAGACACGAAGGTGGAGGCTCGGACAATGTCGAGGGTGGTGACACCGAATAACCTAAAGCCAGGATTAGCCCATAGTCATACGAGATGAAACACGGATGGCTGACTTCTTGGGGTCGTAGACACCGGCCTTCTTCAACACTTCGGCAAAGACCGGGACGGTGGAGTTGACGGGGTTGGAAATGACCAGGATGAAGGCCTTAGGACACGCGTTGGCGATGGCGGTAGCTAGCGTGGCACAGATACCAGCGTTGACCTAGACGGAAGATGATCAGCTGATGGTCTTGAAACGCCTTCAGCTCACTTTCTATAGGACAAGGGTACACGAGATCATCAGCATTGGGACGGGCGCCCTTACCCAGCTATACATACGAAAAGGTCATCTCTCCTACAATAGAATACACGTCAGAGCTTGTACAATTTGAAGATGAAATTCATCACTCACGTCATTCCTGGTTTTCGGGGGACACCAGCGGGGATGACGACAATGTCAGCACCCTTCATCGCCTTCTCGGCTCCATTGTCGGGGGGTAGGAAACCAGTGACTTGGGCTGGGGTGTTGATATGGGAGAGGTCGGTAGCGACCTATTGACAAGGGCAGTGTCAGTACCAGCAAGAAATGAGGATATCATATATGTCAGAAACGACGGCTGCAAGAGAGGGCAGAGGGACGCATATCGTTCTTGTGGACAGGCAAGTAAACGTGCACGCCATGATAGGAAGACCCAGGAAGCCAGAGGGCGTCCTGGCCCGAGGGCAGAAAGTTGACGCGAAACAGGTTGACGCGACCGATCTTCTCTTCCCGGAGGACGGGAGATACGATATCGTGGGGACGGATACTGCAGCGGACAAAGGGTTCCACACAGGACGACTTACTCCGACCGCGTTGACGACATCGTACAAGCTCAACTCGGTGATGAGAGGGTTCAAACTAAGGAGAAGCGATAATGGTTGCCCGATACCACCTATTCATGGATGATGAGAGCATCAGTACAGGGCCTGACGACGCGACTTGCTGATGACTGACCGGCGGCACCGCAGACGACAGCTTTGACCATTTCTTGTGGGGTGTGAGCTGTGAGCGGTGTGCTGGAGGGAAGGGTAGGATAGCTTACTATGGATTGTATGTGTGTGTGTGTGTGTGTTTGCTGTGTGAGAGTGGGATGCTTGCTATGCCCTGCGACGGTGATGGTTTGCTAGAGGTCGAGGGTGCGAATGGGAGAAGGGATCAAGCTGATGCCCCACAGACCGGGTGATCGCTTAGCCCCTGAAACAGCCGGTGGACCGGTAATGACGTGGGATTCATTGGCGCATCAGCGATAAGATCGGGACAGCACGTATCAACGGAGGGGAGATTAGAGATTTCGGATTTTTGACTCGCAGCTGGTCCACAAAGCATCTAGCCACCATGGACACGTATCAGACCCCCTTATCCTCGTGAGCGATATCCGGAGATGTACTTATATGTAATGTTGATATCAGATCCAGCCGTTATGCCTCCAAGGAGATGTCCAAGCTCTTCTCCAACGGTGTATGCTTGACTCTAGGGTTACAAACCACTTCAAGCTGATAAGACTGCAGACTCGATTCGGTACCTGGAGACAGCTCTGGCTCAACCTTGCCATCGCCGAGAAGGTTTGTCTGAAGCCCTAGTTCTGGAAAGCCCTTTGGCTGACTGCGGTCGTGCCCACCAGGAGCTGGGCCTTCCTATTTCAGACCTCGCTATCGAGCAGATGAAGGCCAACCTCGTGCTCGACGAAGCTCAGATGAAGGTCGCAGCCGAGGAGGAGAAGAAGCGACGACGTGCGTGACTTGGACATCCGCAGAACGTACCCGTCGAGCTGACTCTCTCTCACCTCCAGACGACGTTATGGCGCACGTTCATACCTTTGGAACCGTTGCTCCCGAGGCAGCTGGTATCATCCAGTAAGCCTCGCTTGCCTTCCTGTCTGACGACGATTCCTTACAATCGTCTCGATGTAGTCTCGGCGCCACCTCGTGCTACGTGACCGACAACGCGGACCTGATCTTCCTGCGAGAAGGACTCTCGCTCCTTCTCCCCAAGCTCGCCGTCGTCATCTCGCGGCTCACCAACTTTGCCAAACAATACAAGGACCTGCCCACCCTCGGATTCACCCATTTCCAACCGGCGCAGCTGACGACTGTCGGAAAACGAGCGACGCTGTGGATCCAGGAGCTGCTATGGGATCTGCGAAACCTCGAGCGGGCCAGGAACGATCTCGGATTCCGGGGTGTCAAGGGCACGACGGGGACGCAGGGGAGTTTCCTGGCCCTCTTTGACGGGGATCACGACAAGGTCAGCGGCGTCATACCATTGGTCGGGGGAAACATTACTGATAGACGGAACCACTGAAGGTCGAGGCGCTGGACGCTCGTGTGACGGAACTGTTTGGGTTCCCGTATGCCTACCCCGTAACAGGTCAGACATACTCGCGAAAGATCGATGCGGATGTCCTTGGGCCTCTCTCGAGTCTCGGTGCGACCGTCCACAAGATGGCCACGGATATCCGTCTCCTTGCCAACCTGAAGGAGATTGAGGAACCCTTCGAGAAGGACCAGATCGGATCGTGCGTCTGCTGATCCCCTCGACCTGCGACTTACTGATCCGTTCTCTACTTTCCAGCTCCGCGATGGCCTACAAGCGAAACCCGATGCGATGTGAGCGAGCCTGCTCGCTCGCCCGACACCTCATGGTCATCTACCAAAACACGCTCATGACCGCCTCGGTCCAATGGCTCGAGCGAACGCTCGACGACAGGTAAGTTGTCCTCTCGTGCTACCCCACTCCTCCGCCTTCACTTATGCCGCTCGCCGTAGCGCCAACCGACGAGTCACGATCCCCGAAGCCTTCCTCACCTCCGACATCCTTCTCACCACCCTTCAGAACATCACCGAGGGCCTCGTCGTCTACCCGTCGGTGATTGCCCGCCGAATCTCGCAGGAATTGCCGTTCATGGCGACCGAGAACATCATCATGGCCGTCGTGAAGTCCGGAGGGGACCGACAGGAATGCCACGAGAAGATCCGTGTGCTCTCGCACGAGGCCGGCGCCGTGGTCAAGGAGCAAGGGGGCGAGAACGACCTGATCGAGCGTATCAAGAAGGACGACTACTTCAAGGGCATCTGGGCAGAGTTGGACTCGCTCATGGACCCTACGACGTTTGTCGGACGGGCGCCGCAACAGGTCGACAAATTCGTGAAGGAATGGGTGGAGCCTGCGCTCAAGCCTTATGCGGACGAGCTAAAGAATGCCAAGTCGGCAGAGTTGAGTGTTTAAGTTTGGTACAAATGCATATCTGGTCTTCATCTGTGCCACTCCATCGCCAACCTTTATGCTTGCTCGGAATACACCTATATAGTGCAAACAATCAGTTGACGTCCAGCCTGGCGCCATTGAATAGATCAACTGACCTTGATGGTCTTGTCCGCTCCTCCCGTGATCAACCTCGTACCCGTTCTGTCGAATGTCGAGCAGAACACACCCTGCGGCGACATATCAGTACCTCCTCGGGCTAGGAATTACATCCGACTTACAGCCTCCGCATCTAGGGAACCAGGTTGGGGGATATCTTTGAGATGTTGGAAAGGAAGACCCGTGGCATAGTCCCACATTGTCAATGTCCCATTGTCGGCTATTAATCACTAATCAGCCTTCGAACACAGTCACTACCGACTTGAACATACCACCCGAGAACATGACACCTTCTTCGTTGACCGAAAGCGTATTGATGATCGCCTCGTGGCCAGAAAAGTTGTGCACGAATGTACCCTCGGGGCATTTCCACTTTTTAATGCTGTCGGCATTTCATCAGCTCGCTTCCAAAAACAAAGCGCAAATACACACTTGTTGCTGCCCGCCGAACCCGAAGCGAACGAATACTCTGTAGGGTGGATCGTCAATGCTCGGACAGCCTTCTTGTGGTGCGTCAAGGTCGTCATGCATTTACCAGCGGCCAAGTCCCAAAGCCTAGAGGGGGTCGCAGGTCAGATTGGTGCTAGTTGTAGGAGACATGAGACCTACTTGACGGTACTGTCCATGGACCCAGTGATGACCTGGGGATCGACGTCCTGGCACTTGACATCGGCAACGGTCCCTTGATGACCAGTCAGAGTCATGATATTGGCTCGTGTTCGCATATCCCAGACCTGGTTCGTATCAGCTTCGCGATCTAGCAACGAATAAAGGCGAAACTCACTCGTGCGACCGCGTCTCGTCCTGACGTCACCAAGACATCTAATGTGGGGTGGACACTAAAGCGACGATCAGTCTCGCGATCAGTCTGATGAGTCGAAGACGTACTCCATTGAATACACTCCCGAGAAATGTCCATGGTAGTGCCGGATCACCTTGTTTACTTCCAGATCCCAACACTTGACCATCTGCAACAATATCAGCTATTCGTCTTGGGGAGATGGAGAAATTCTGAACGTACCTTGTCTTCCGCACACGAGAATAGGTATGGATGTCGATTGGAAACGGCCAGCCCACGGATGGTGGATATATGCCCCGTAAGCGACAGTTTCAGTTCACCCGAAGCTAGATCCCAGATCTACAGTCACGAGTTCAGTCTTGATTCACTCTCCCCTCCAGACTGCCTTCCTACTCACCTTGACCACTCGATCTCCAGCACCAGTAGCAAACCACTGATTTCCCGGGTCAACCGCAACCGCTCTGACCCAACCCATATGCCCAGAAATGACTCGAGAGAGTTTCCCTGTTCGAAGGAGATGCATGTCAGAACATATCCCGCAAGGTATGACAGCGCGAAAATGAACGCACACTGTGGGTGGTATGCCGGCTTTATTTCTCGCGCTTCCTTCTTCCTCATCAACGCCTGCGACAACTTTGACGCCGCCTGTCCACCCTGCGCGGCGAATCCTTGCTGATGTCGATACTGGACCAGCGCCCGCGGATCTTGGACCGGTTCCTTCCCCGTCGAGCTATATAACCGATTAAAATGCAAAACATACTGGGAGACTGATGTGGACATGCCTGGACGCAGCTTCCGGTCCGCCAATCAACTTGACACCCGCACCCGCACTTCCGACCACGCTCGGTCGCTTGGGCCCCGCTGGCCCCGCTGTTTGCGACTGCAGGACCGGGGGCAGCGTTTGCACGTCCGCGTATTCTACAGCGAGTTTTGACGAGAGTTTCAGCTTGTTTCTGTCGTCATGTCAACTTTCGCCAGCCCATGGATAATCTCTCACGTACGCTCTCGCCAGTCCATCATCTGAAGCTGTGCCTTCGATACCATACATCACTCGAGTACGCTTCACGCTCCGCCTGACGAGTTCGGAGAGAGGTGGGAGGGTCGAGGATGGGCCCGACTCGGCAGACGGGGAAAGAACGGAGGTCGACATGATTCAAGGCGGACAGCTGTATTCCTGCCCAACGCGAGGTGACAGGGAGCGGGGGCTTGTGTGAGATGTTCGAGGAGGTGAGACTAGAGGACGAGAGAGGAGGTGAATGTAACTTGAACAGGATCACATCGACAAGAGTGGCATATTATTTTTCTATCTTTATCATCCGATTTAATCCCATTGGGTTCACCCAAGACCGCCCCAGAGATGACCATAGGATGACTTTTGGGATGCAGTGAGAGATGAAACTTGCGGAGAAGGAAGATCACTATATATAAATAGTCAAGGCGCTGCGGAGGCGAATCACGAAGCCGGCCAAACACGGCGCTATCGACAGAGAGTATCATTGCCACGAATCGACGTAGTACACCTATCCGTTCTCCGCTATCCCTACGCAGTGCTACTTGGCAGCTAGCAGGAATTTAGGTCGACCCAAGCCCGCCAGGGAGAGGTCATCGCAAGACCGCCGAAGAGGAAGGGCTAAAGGCTAATTGAAGCCCTTGCGTTCGGGCTGCCGAAAGACCTACACAGTCGTTCGTAAACATCGCATGGGTCGCGAAAGCTGACTTTTGAACTTACCACTGAGACTGTGGCGGAACACTGGTCGTTGCTAGAGTATTGTTATTGTAAAGTGAGTCTGCCGAGTTGGAGGCAGCACCTGCCTCAAGAGATCGCTGTTACCGTATCATCGCGCTCGGACGCCAGGTTCCTCGTTGTGAGGCTCTGACCTCCGCTTCCACCTTGCCCCCTGAACTAACTTTGGGGGTCGTGGCGTGCAAAAAGGATGCGCTATCTGCTGGGAGGTATCAAGTAGTTTGCCAAACCCGAAGAGCACTGTGCCCTTCTGCGAGGTCTTCTATCTCAATCTTCTCCACTTCCAGAGCAACAAGATGTCGGTCCAACAATACCTCAAGACCGAGCTATTCTCCGTCCAAGGCAAAGTAGGCCCTCTTCTTGTGCTTCGGGAATTGTCCTGATCAGGTCCTGACTCCCGGCAGAGATCAATGCGCTCGCCAAAGAGTCCGGCCTTGGAGGGGAGGTCATTGCTATCCAGGCAGATATTTCGAACAAGGCTGGCATCTCCGCGTTCTATGATAAAGCCTCCAAGCATATTGATGCCGTGGGTCTTGCCCTCGTACTTCTCTGTACACGCCCTCTGAGACCTCATCCCAATAGCTCGACCTTCTCGTCAATAACGCGGGGTTCTCCAACAACTGGAGAGTCCAAGCGCCATGGTCAGATCCGACCCCTGAGCTCGAAGCCAAACTGTGGTCTATCGAAGAGTAGGTCTCGGGTGTGATTCGTTGTACAGATGGGGGCGATCCTGACGCTCGGAGGTAGTGGCGACTTTGCAGCCATGACTGGCATACACGTCGCTGCCCCCTATTTCCTCGCCATCAAGTTTCTGCCCATGTTGAAGCGATCCAAGGACGCCAGTATCGTCAACATCACGTCCATGGGAGCCCTCTTCTTGAACCGGTCAGTCGACTTTGCGTTCTTGCTTGGTCTTTACTTCAGCTGACGACAAGCTCCGCAGAGCTTGCTGCGAGTTTGCGTACGCGCAGTCCAAGGCCGCCGAGGAGCACTTGACTAGACTAATGGCGGCTTCTCTGATGCCGTTCAAGGTCAGAGTCAATTCGGTCATTCCCGGTACGTCGCCTGCTCCCTTGCGTCTCCAGATACGACCGCTGAAGCATCTCTACAGGCATGTTCCCTTCCCAGTTGACCACGACTCCCGATGGTACATTCTTTCCCCCGCAACAAATCGCCATCAAGAGCATTCCTAAGGGGTAAGGAAGCGTTCGCCACTCTGCTCCCGACTAACGCTAGCTGTGACCCGCAGACGGGCTGGTCTCTTGGTAGAGATCGCAGGCCCAATCATGCTGTTCGCCACTCCTGCGGGCGCATATCTAAACGGGATCTCCCTCATCGTTGATGGCGGTTGGATGATGGTGAGTGCGATTTGGTGCGACTTTTCAGACAGCTTAATGCCACCTCAGACTGCTTCCGCGAATGACGTCTAGGTTGTACAGATGGAGGATGTATCGATTGGCAGCTAGAGAATCTCGATGAATGAAGCAATGCTATGCAGATGATGACAGAACGAAGTACAGTGGCCCATCGCCATTATTGTTTCCACTTGCCCTCCCAAGGATACTAATCCATCCTCGACCGCTGTACGTTCCACCACTTTTGGAATGCCACCGCGGCATCAAACACGTCTCCCTCCTCGTTGAACACCTTCGCATTTTCCACCATGAGATCGATGTCGTCGTCGACCTGTCGGAAGGTCGTATACTGCTTGTTGAGCTTTCCCCGGATTAACGAGAGATCTCTCGCGTCCTCCTGAGGGATGCTACGACAGATGCCACTGTTCAGTGGCCCCTTCACCGAAGCAGATAGAGTGGACGTACACCTCGAAATAATTTGGGATCCCAAGCGCGACAGGGTCGACGGCGACGAGGAAAATAACGGCAGTCGGTTCCTTCATGGCACGAACCAGCAGGCTGATCATAGCTTTCCGCTCGTCGGGAGTCATCTTTGAGGACACAGCCTTGGGCCACTCCTTCCAATAAGCCGACTCGATCGCAGAGACCAGATCTGGTATATAGCCTGGGGGATTGAATTGTCGACAGCTACATGTACCGATCAGTTTTGATTTAACCCGAGCAGGAGAACACAAACTTGGCGAATACCAGCTCGATATCGTACGCCAGGTCGCCCATACTCTTGTAACTCTTTCTGTCGATTTTCTTTTGGATCGATCCAAAGTCCATGGGCTCTCGGATCTCGTCGAGATATCTATTGGAATCAAGGTGAGCTCCCTCTCGAATCAAAGCAGCGCACGAATAATGCTCACGTAGGACATCCGTCCCGAACTGGATCAACAGGTCTCCCGAAGAACTGACATTCGTCAGCCCCTCATCAATGGTCCGCCGGTAAGCACTCACCAAGGTTACTTCGGGGTTCACTTTGAATAACACTTTCAACAAGGCAACTGAGCGCTTGGCTTTGAAAGTCGACGAGTTCTGAACGGTAGGCGGTAGATCGCTCGGCGGTGTAGGCCACATGGAAGGCGGAGTCGCGAACGCCGTGGCTGGAGCCTTCGAAACGGGGACCGGCGTAGGGTTTGCTGATACTCTTGCTTGCTTCTTCAAAACTATTGTTGGAGCAGCGGGAGCAAGCTGGACAGGTTTAGCTTTCGTCTTTTCTGGAGACATTTGCCTTGCGACAGGGGGCGGAGTGGCAGAAGGAGTTTTGCTCTTCTTTTTCGGTTGGTCGACCAGTTCCTCCAATCCAAAAGATCCCGGGCGATGCGCTTTCTCCATGGCATCCACCTCCTCTCCCAGCAACGCATCCAGGACTGACGATCTGCTTTCTTTCTTACGTTTCTTGTTTTCCTTTTCTGCCGATGATGCTGATATGCGCACGACATCGGGAAGCGCCTTGGGAACGTAAGGTACAGGTGGCGGAGCCATGGGCGAGAGTTGCGTAGGCTTTGCATCGATTGTGACGGATTTCGAAGGTTTCAGCTTGATTTTGATCGCGCTGGGAGCTGGGAGCGGCGGCGGTGGCATTAATATCGATGGACGGGATGCTACTGCTGGAGTGGGCGCAACCGGAACCGCAGGAGGCGGAAGTGGGACAACCCGGGAAAGCATCGTCCGGCCAGGAGCAGACCGCTCTGCGGCAGCAGTCATCGTGTTCTCCATAGTCGACCACACTGTCGATATGTCAGCTTCATAAGCATGAGTACCAAGAGACCACCTACATTTGTTGAAGAATCTTTCAAATGTCTGCGCTATCTTGTACATGGGCGAGCCAGCCAGATTATACTTGAGGGAATTCGCGATGATCAACTTGATGTCGTCGACGAAATCCTGCCGCGTTGTGTAGATTCCACCGTTGAACTTCGCTGTGACTGTCCCCAGATCCATTGGGTGTCGAATTATGGTCAGATAACTAAACCAAGACATTCAGCGATCTTCTCCGTTGAGGATTCCAATGGCCTACTCAGGAGCGCCATCACGGACGGGATCCACCGCGACTCTGAAATGAAGACTCTTCTGGTCTGACATCTGAGCATTACATTAGCAATAGCACCTTATCAGTGCGACAATCGCAGAGCTTGCCATTTTGTGGATGGCCATCCCAATCAGCTTGCAATCATTTTCGGACAATCCGCCAGCCTGCGCCTTCGGAAGGGGTTTGTCTTTCTTCTTGTTGGTATTCAGGACCAACTTGATGGGAGCTGAGGTGGGCGCCTGCGTCATCTCCGGGAAACCGTATTCTAAGGCGGACATAAGTTTTAAGCTTTCCGATAAGGAGACAGATGCCCACCTGCGCTTTCCACAACTATGCCGGCACTCGGCGTCCCACCCATACTCAACCGGATCTTGGGTGTGAGAACCGGAGCAGTCTCCAAAGTGGGTGTTTGTATAGTGATGATGTTTCCAGGCCGAGGCTCGGCGTTTGACGATGCAATGATTTCGGCCAACTTCAACATCGCAAACTTGACTTCCATATCAGGCTGAGAGAAGCTTTCACTGTGAAATGTGTTTTGAGCTGCCAATTCTCGGAGCAAGGATAGATGTACATACAGTAGCGCATCTTGAACGAGCTGGCGCAGCTCCAACTTCTTGCCAAACTCTCTCCGCACAGCCTTGACAATAGCGGTCTGCTCGTTCTCGATTTCCTTCTGATCCCGCTCGGCTGTGACGTCAAGGATGGAAGGCATAGCAACTGCGTTTGGTATCTCTCCTACGGAAAGAGACATCAGAATCGATTCTGATAGACCTCTGGCGACATGACGTCGTATCGTCAGAGAATAATCGTGGTTGATCACATCCATCAGGTAGTTGGACAAAAAGACGCTGCGACCTGGCGGTCTACAAAGTAGCAGGCAGTCGAACGCGGCTCTCCGAACGGGTTCGTAGTTGCCCTCACTGAATGTATATGAGTGCTTGGAAACGGTCGGACTCTAAATGAAACTACATACCGGGTGTAGGGCAGGAATGGCCTTGGATTGTTGACCTGTAGGCCAACGAAGATGGTTTTGAAGATGGTCTGCTCCACGTTAGCGCATGATCCTCATTTTGGGTCGCGGGAGATGGGGACATACATGCAGCCCAGCTTGAGTGACGACATTGTGATAACTCGGGGTCAATCGGTCCATTGTCATGGCTCTTTCCACCGCTTCCGTTGCCTCGACCAACAACAACCTCTCCTGTTCTCTGTCATGTTCCCCTATCGTGGAGTTGACTCCGGCACCCGTGATGAACGCATTCCCGATGGCGGCGATCAGTGTAGCCAAATAAGAAGAGTCCGAGTACTGAACGGATGCGATGGGTACGCTTTCCTCCCATTTCATGTGGCGGACTTACATCGTTGGTAGTATTGTCGTTCGAGTTAAGCAGATCCAATAGCAGCTGCCTAGCAACTTTCCAAACCTTCTTTGTCGCGGGATCCCTCATCTCCGAACACGCAGCGATAAAACTCTTCTTCAAGAAGTACTCGGTGAGATTGCTGAAATCATTAGGTTTCGGTTTCAATCGAGAGTGTATCAGATCGCCCTCGTCGTCCTCTTTTGATGGGTAACAATACAGTGTCCCGAACAGTTTCAGTAAGTGGAATAGGCCGATGTAGTCGCACTCGGGGTTGTTGTACTGTATGATGATTCGTCCTTCAATGGCAACTCGGAGATGCCTTGAGCTGGACTCACGACAACCAAAGCCCGCGCTGCCTCCATCCTCACTCGGTAATAGTAGTTCTTGACCAGAACCGTCCGCGTCAATTCACTTGATATGACTGGCGACATATGCGTGGTCATGTTGTGGATTGCCTAGCACAAATTACGTCAAGATTAACAATCTCCCTTTTGTTTGACTGCTTACCTCCAGTTGAGCGACCACATCTCTATCACCTTGCAGCTGCGAGATCCAACACCACGGCTTCTCCGGAAACTCGAACCTGGCCAACCATTCCAGTTCCGGATCTATCCTCAACCATTCGTAACCGCCTCCTTCCTCCAACATTTGTTCGGCTTGCTCTTCCGTCCATTCCGCCACTCTCCATTCCCTGCGCTCCTCTTCGTCTTCCCAAGGAGGATAGGAGAAGATTTCTGCACGATCCGCATCCAAAAGTCTAGCTTCTTCCGGATCGTCCGCTTCAGTTGCAGCTAGGTCGTCCTTGACTTTGTTGTACCGGGCCGCCACGTGACCGGATCGTCGGGTTCGCTTGTATTTGGTGTTGAACGGCAGACTGAACTGCTTGAATTGTTGTTTGATGTCGACTACGTGCTCGAAAGGAGCTCCGTCTGCCTCATGTATCCGCACTGTTAGACTTCCCTGCGATCCCTGAGTGTCAGTGCTATCCGATATAGAAGGAGAAGCGGACAAACCTCGAAGAACGGAGCAGGTCGTTTCCAAGCCGCTTGCTTCCGCTGCTTCTCGTTTGGTAGTTTCTCCAGGTTCGAGATGGAAGGTTGGTACTGCTGTACTCCGAGATTGACGATAAACTTCTTCTTGATGAAGGTAGTCTCGAATCTGAAGTGGGGACATCCACTCCCCAGCACCCATTGGTCTTGGAATGTTTGCAGATCCAAGCCCGAAACTTTGCGACAAGTCCGAAAGAACGACTGCGTTGAGAGCAGATTGCCAGACATCTCGTCCGAAAGCGCAGATAAGAAGACTCGCGGTATCACTCGAGACAGGCCTTGTGTTGTCCCTGCTTTCGCCAGGTGTCGATCGAGAATGTGAAGTACCAGAGGCGCCTTGAGATTGATGAAGCTCAAAACATTGGCATCGGGAGGTTCCAAGGCCCCCGGCATACTCAAAGGCCACTGATCCCCTTGATCCAAGCGGACGCATTTATCGATATCCCTCTTCAGACGGAATCGATATTCGTTGTTTCCCAGGAGATGCCGGATGAAGAGCGACGATATATACAGCGCTAATCCGTTGACTAGCCACGTATCCGAAAGAGATTTTTGAATGATGTTGATCCCCATCCATTGCTGTATCAAAGCTAGCGACAAGATTCGCCTCGTTTCAATGGCTTGGTCGATGATGTTTTCGGGGAACAAGAGTTCGGAAGAGAGTATCGACAAGGTTGCTGATGTAAAACAAGCGGTACGCGGATTCGACACGAAGACAGCTTTGTACGCGGTAAACGGATACGAACCAAACTCCGTTGTATAATACGTCATGGCCTTGGGAAGGAATGACGTCGAGTTTCTGAGCAAATCCATAGTATCGTCTCCTGGAAGACAATACGCGATGATCGATTTCTGTGCATTCTCCGTCGAGGTCGGGATACTGAGGACTTGAAAGGGTCCGGCAGCGAAGGCGATTTGTTGGACAGACGTGGGATTTGTCTGGATGAAATAAAAGATCACTTTATGCGGGTCGTTGGGATGTGAGATCTGCTCGCCTGTCAGTTTGAGTTGCTGTAACTCTCTGGAAAGATACCTGCCTGCTCAATGAGTTCCCCGCTTGCAACCACAAGGATAGGATGTTCCTCTTCCTCCCCATCCGGCTCGCCGGCTTCCAGATATCGGGGGACGACAAATTCCAGCTCCCATGTGCATCTCTCCCAGAGGTTGTCCACACATGGCGTCCAGATCCTGGCGGCATCGTACGTCGTGGGAGACAGGAACATATGTGGAATTTGCTATTACACTGTTAGTCTATTTCCAATGAAGGTGGACTAGACTGACATAATCGTCACCTCCGTCCCCTGGTCGCCTAAAGACAATACCTTCTATCACATCTCCACCGACAACCAATTGATAATCGATTTGGACGTGAATAGGTGCTAGACCGATAACCGGAACATGTCCATCTTGACCAGCTCCTCGATTTTCCACCAATCTGACCCATCCTCCAGACACAGATATTGCCAGCTCTCCTTCGTCTCTCTCGCCCATAGCTGCCCATGTTTTTCGCTTGATCTCCGGATGCGACTTAATGTCTACAGGTGGGTCTCGAGCGGTAACTGGGAGAAAAGGGTTGGAGAGGGTGTACGAAGCTGGCGTCGGCAGAAGCGGGGTAAAGCTTGTCGGAGAGGATAGCGTGACGTTGCTGATAGTTAGAAGAGGAGAAGCGTGCAGAAAGATTGTGCGAAGCGAAGGATTGGTGGGATGTATTGTCAAGTGAGCCGTCGCCTGTTGATATGAGTGAGAACTAGTGAGACACAGACACATTATCACCAAAAGACACACGGTGATTACTCCAGTGAAGTCAACGTCGAGAATGTTGCGCTGATGGCTTGTAGAGACGGGAAACAATGGGTGTCAGCGTATCGTGAGCAGAGTTTAGGGATGATACGTATAATGTAAACCCCCTCCCAGTTCCTGTTCCGTCGTCCGCCATGTTGACCAGGCGCAAGCAGCTGTGAACTTGGCGTCGCTCGTGAGTGGTTGCCGACGTTGCTGTGTACGAGGCAACGTAGACTAATGAAAGCCTGTATAGCGCATGATGCAACGAATTAAAGTCACAAAGAGGAGACGAGCTGATAGCGCGCGTTGGGTGGCAAACGACGGAAGTAAAGGAGCCTGTCAAAATAGGCCTGCCAAGTCATCGATGGAGCCCCGCAAAGCGATGGCTCCTTCTCTTTACTCTATTCTTGTCTCCTCTCCTTTCTTGCCGTCCAATCGTTCTCTTGTTCTCCACTCCTTTGTTCATCTGGATCTACAAAACTCGACCAGCTTGCTCTCTTACGGTCTTTCTTCCAACTACCTTCCTTTACTCCCTTTATTGCTGCTCTTTAGCTTCGACCATAAGACGCAAATGTCGAAAGCCACGATGACATCCAGTGAACAATACGAAGATCTGCTCGAATTCGCTTATGGTCTCGCCGAAAAGGTAACCAATGACGATTCGTTGATGCGAAGCGTGTCCAGCTGAATCATCACAAGGCAAGCGACATGATCCTAAAAGGGAGTGCGGAGAGGTGGTCCAAGGCGGCCGATACAACGGAGAAGAAGAATGCAGTTGACGTGAGTGGTAATGTCGCGATCTCGCTATTCAACTCATCGTAGAAGTAGCTAGTGACCAAGACCGATCAAGCCGTGGAGGAAATGATCAAGGCGTCCATCAAGAAGGCTTATCCCTCTCATAAATTTATCGGAGAGGAGTCCTTCGAAGCTGGAGAGCGCGATGGTCTCACGGATGACTTCACGTGGATCGTTGATCCGATCGATGTAAGTGGAGCGGTCACTGACCTCCACATCAGCTGACAATCATCGCAGGGGACGATGAAGTGAGCCGACACGTGTTTAAGGAAACAAAATGCTGAGTTCGCGGTCTAGCTTTGTTCACTCGCAGTGAGTCCCTCTACTACCTCTTATAGTCTAGCTAACCGAGTGTTACCAGTCCCGCAGTGGGCTGTTCGATAGGTTTGACCCACAAGTCTCGGCCGGTTGTTGGCGTGATCGCTTTGCCATTCTACAATCAGATAGTGAGTGTCAACGCACATTGCGAAAGTACCTGCTGACTCGTGCTCCAGTTTTCCGCAAGAGAAGGTGGAGGTGCCTTTATGAATCGAACCATCCCTCTGCCTCTGACAGGAGGTATACCTCAACCGCTTACCGAGTTGTCGCAATGCTTGACCACTGCCGAATGTGGGTACCTCGCCGTGATCTGGAGCCTTATGGCTGAACATTAATGCACAGGGGGTTCGGATCGGTCTCTAAAAACTATCACACCGAAGTTGAACTCTTTTTCGAAACTCGCCGGAGATCCTGCCAAGGGGGTACAGGGTGGCGTGTTGGCACACGCTCTTCGAAGTGAGTAGCTCTAAAGCTCAATGTTTCCGGGATCTGACGAGATTCAGCTACCGGAGCCAGTACTGTCAACATTGCGGCAGTGATTGCAGGTCAGCTAGACATCTATTGGTGAGTCAGGTTCGCATCAATTAGCTCCAATCTGACTCTCAATCAGGGATAACGGGCCGTGGGCTTGGGATGTCTGCGTAAGTATTGCATAATGGATCCGCTAAATTCCATTTACTGAAGCTTTACCCAGGCTGGTATCATCATACTCCAAGAAACAGGAGGGTTCTTCTCGGGCTCGAAGGAGGACTTTGAGAAGGATACCCCAGTCGGAGAGATGATTATGAACAGACGATACATCTTTGTTCGAGCCGTCCCGGATTCCCAGGTGAGCTTTCCCGAAATTGACAGCATACTGGAGTCCTAACGTTATGGCTCACTGCAGACGGAAACGGGCTTGGAGATCCAACGACGCCTGGTGAAGGAGTTGTACGATGTTGTAGAACCCTGGACTTCGAGCACCATGGTTTAGGGTAATACCTGTACTATTGTGCTACGTCCAATACATAGACAGCTTAGAATTGCGAAAGATAGGAACTGTCATACCATGAGGTTCTGCTAAGAGTCGAACGGAACGCAGCCTGACGTACTTTTCAGTGATCGCTCTCCCAGTCGCCCTGTTGCATCGGCACGGAAGAGAGCGCCGGCAGCGTCGCTGTTCGTGCATACTAAACAGCAAAAGAAGAAGAAGGAGTCGGGTGTGGTATAAGGGAGGGAGAAGGGAACGATGTACTGTAATACATCTGTCATCTTTCATCAAGCGACATCCCTGAACGCCGTCACAGCCATATATAATATATCCACACGCTGGAGACGCATTAGAATGGCATGTCCCGGTACTCAGGCTAAAGAGTCGATCTGTACGAAAGGAATGTGCGCTGAAACTGACTCGACAAGGTCCCTTGCCCACCACTTGTGCATCCTTTGTCTGCCCGTTTCCAATCGGCCCCGGACGCGTTGTTTCCGGCATGAAGTTCCTCGAAACACTCTCGCACATCATCAAAGGAAGGACGACCAAGGGGCCGGAGGAGGGGCCGACCGACACAAGTCCCAAGCTTACGACAACGAGTATCTTGACGGACACTTCGACATAGCTTATACCCCTTTTCGTGCTGAGCATGCTTTTATCTTTGGTTCATTTGCTTCTCTACTCGTGTGAGTGGCTGCTGTCAACTAGGGTGGGCGAAAACTCACCTGTCTTCAAGTCGTCTATGCAGCTCCTCGCCCAACTGTTCACAAAAGAGAGTCGTCTGGACCACTTTGGGACATTAACCCGGTCTGTTCAGATCTTAGGCAAACCTGTGAGTCATAATTTCACCACAGATTGTGCAGCTTCTTAAGGCTGTGCTTTGCAGCAATTGGCAACTGCTGGTTCGATGCGTCCATGTGTGTGCTCGCAAAGAGTAACCCAGAAGATTTGATCTCGAAGGTCAAATATAGCGGGGACGTGACCAAGGTCTCCTCGGCCAATTTTACCGTCTGCGACAACTCGAGCAATCCCCACTCCGAGGTGGTCAGCTTCAGCGACGCCACCTTCAGTGGAGATGGAGAGTCTTCAGGCAAGAAAGCTTGGTGAGTGTCGGCTGGTCGACGGGATCTGACGGACTAGGTGGCCAGCGGGGTTTCAACGAGCCGCGTTACAGATGGGTATCGCTTCGAGCTACAACGGCCAAGCACCTGGCGAGGACGCATCCGGGAAGTGGCTAGGATCGTCTGGCGCAACCGGCCTCATGATCTTGACCGGTATCTCTGCGGTTGACGAGCTCCCGGATGCCGCCGATGCATTCATCATGCTACGAAAGTCCGACTGGACACCTATAATCTTCGAAACCGTCCCCAAAAACACCAAAAAGCTGGTGGCGAATCACGCTTACGCTGTCATGACTACCCGAGTCGATGGCAGTAAAAACTAGTGAGAACGGTGTCTGCCTTCGAAGCCAACTGCTGACAACACGTAGCGTCACGCTGTACAATCCTTGGGGCAGTCAAAAGGAATATAAATGGGACGACATCTCGGCGGACATGGGTGGGATTGCTCACTTCGAAAATTGGGACACGTACTCTGGGCAGTAGTAGCCTACGATCAATCTTGATCCTCGGCTATGGAACGTGTCACGGTCGACGAAGTTCCTTTTTGTAGACAATGTGACGTCTTTTGTTGGCAAATCTCCGTCTTTCTTGAGTAGGAGACCCGCGGGAGTACAAGACGAGTAGCGCTGGAAATTAACCTCGCGTCATCCTTGCAGCTACTTCAGTTCTTCCATTATCGTATATCTCGTCTGACCGATGCTCCTCCAAGCCTTGTACGATCGTTTGGGCGGTGATTATTAGAAAGTCCTCGTGAGTCTCACCGGAATCTGCTTCACTGTTTATACAGATGCACGGGCGGCCTTTCCCCTTCGCGGTCTCTCGCCAAGAGCTACCCCTGCGCCTCTCTTCAGTGCGGCCTTTGGGGTTCCTACCCTCGCCGACATTCAGCAACGAGGCGAGTGTTGATGAAAGATATCCTGTTGACACGCTCATGTCTACGTAGACGTTCCGGACTGCTGATTTGCGGCTACAATGGCCGCTATGGTCAATCGCGACCCGAGATGGATCTCTCAGTTGATCGCCGTGGAAGCGGGTGCGGCAACAAAGAAGAAAAGGCTGGAGGCAAGGGATAATGTAGTTTCGTTGGCCGTACTTACTGTCTATGACCACAAGACGAGAGTTCACAACAAGATGTTTACTTATGTGCAAGCGGCTCTAGGGGCCAACGACGACGACCAATCCGGCTCTTCAGCATGGTAAGCTCCCTGCGGATTGGTGTCTCAGTTCACGAATTATAGGTGGCCTGCCGGTTCCAACAGGCAGCCCTCGCATTTGGCCTAGTATGGCGGTATCAAGACCAGAATATCGGCGAGTGCTACGCATGCGCTTATCGGCGGATTCGCGAGTACCGCTTTGGAAATTCTCACTGGCCTCAAAGTCGCCGATCGGCGAGATCCCAGCCCGAAGGACGGGTGGGCTCATGTCTCGAAGAAGGATGACACGCCTGTCGTCGTCGGCACGTACAGCGCAGCCAAACGCTCGTTTCTGCCCATGCGCATGCAGCACTGTCCAGTAGGACAAATGGAGGACCAAGTAGGCAGTGAATACCCGCGGGGAAATGCGGAGCGCTCATCAATAGCATAGTGTCACGCTACGCACTCCCTGGGAGACTCAATCGGGGTACGATGGGAACAATGTCAAGGGCGATATTGATGATGTCGGCTCTTGCCAGCTATGATGTGTATGGGGAATCAATGTCTCCACCGAGGTATAAGTAATCACTTCTACGCACTTTGGGGAACAGAAATTTGAGGAGGGTTGGCTTGGCGAGAGGAGCTGGAATTTGGACGAAGCCTTGCCTGATGTACAGGACGTACTTTTGGTTCCGGGGTTGAGAACTACTACGGTGTCACCTAATATTCAATTCCTGCCTCGGGATCCTGTCCTGGACCGTGACAGAGCGACTTTCTGCGAAGAGGCGGTAATACAATGAACGCCGGGGATTTGCCACATTCTGTACACCCAGACAGAAATCTACCCGACTAGCCGACGACCTCTCGGACATGCCCGAGCACGCATGGTAGCAGCTAGGTAGCAGCCCGCAAAGCGGCTTGTTGTAGAAGTCTGGTCACCTTTATTCCTATTGCACGACCGGGCCTCCGTTGATGGAACTCACCATGCCACGACGACGCTATCAGGACGAAAAAGTATCGCTCCTCTCTGTGTTCCAGGAGGACAGCGACTCAGATATCTCTACTGCTCCTCGAAGGCTGAGGTCGTCCAAATCCTCGTCGGCTCTTTGGAAACGTACGATCGTCCTACTCGCTGCGGCTGGATACTTGGGGTATTTGTACACGCCCTGCTCACCTAGTCTGGATTTGGCTTTCGGACTTGAGCAATGCGACTATATCTCTACTATCCCTGGACCTTCTGCAAGCTTCAGTAAGCGGAAAGTCAGTGACAGATTCGAGCCTGGTACAAAGCCAATATTGCTGAAGAACGCAACGATCTGGACGGGGAACGGAAATGGGACGGAGGTGATAGAAGGGGATCTACTGATGGATAACGGTCTGGTCAAGGCTATCGGAGAGGTGGACTTGGCCGGATTGAGGGATATACAAGTGGTCGATGTGGAGGGGGCGTGGGTGACACCCGGTCTGGTAGACGGACACAGTCATGGTGAGAATACAATACATGTTGTGGGGGATATTATGCTCACAAGTGTCTAGCCGGCTTGGAAGGCGCCAACTCCGTACAAGGCAACATCCACCCATACGTTCGATCGCTCGATGTATTCGACACTCATGCTATTGACACCCACTTGATCATTGCTGGGGGTGTTACCTCGCAACTTTTGCTTCCTGGCTCGGCCGTCGGTATCGGAGGACAGGCCTATGTCGCCAAGTTTCGACCTACCACGTCCAATTCAGCCTCATCTTGGCTCGTGGAACCCCCATTTGATCTTGACCCAAAGGGAAACATGACCGGCAAACGAATACCTTCCCATTGGCGACACATGAAACATGCTTTGGGAGAGAACCCGGATAGGGTGTTCAATATCGTTAGAATGGACAACATCTGGGATATCCGAAAGGCGTACAAAGCGGCTTCCGACTGGAAGGACAAGCAGAGCAAATGGTGCTCCAAAGCAAGGAGTGCTTCACGATGGAGCAGAGAAGATATTGGGGAGTTTCCTGCTGCTCCCCTGGAACACGAAGCCCTGGTGGATGTGTTGAATGGAAAGGTCAAGCTCAATGTCCACTCTTACGAAGTGACCGATTTCGATGCCCTGGTGCGAGTCTCCAATGAGTTTGGGTACGTCCACGTCTACTCCAGCTTACACCTACACCTCATGCTGAAGCCGTTGTCACGCAGCATCGAGGTTGCCGGTATTCACCATGCCCATGAAGCCTGGCTTGTCCCCGATCTCTTGAAGAAAATGTACAAGCATCCCCCTTGCGTTGCCATCTTTGCAGCTTTTTCAATGTACAAGCAGGAGTCCTATCGCAGCTCGTGGTACGCACCCAAGATCCTTTCGGACGCGGGATTGGAGGTCGTCATGAAGTCGGATCACAGCGGTGTTGTGGCGAGGTATCTCATGCAGGAAGCCGCTCTTGCGCACCACTGGGGTCTAAACCAAAGTCTAGCAATGTGAGTTGTCCCCGCTGTACTGTGTCTCACCTGACAACTCCAAAACCAGGGCTGCTGTGACCACTACACCCGCCAAAATGATTGGTCTTGACCATCGTATCGGATTCTTGCGACCGGGCTACGATGCGGATGTCGTTGTCTGGCAAGGTCATCCCTTGTCGCTCGGTGCTACCCCAGCTCAAGTCTATATCGATGGACTTCCCCAGATCAAATCTCCAGTTTTACGTGGTCGACCTAATTATTACAACCATTCTCCTCGTCAAGGAAACTTTTCCAACGAGATTGCTCACGACATCGCCACCAAGGGCGAACCCGACTACTCGCCCAAAGCTGTCCTTTCGTCTATCGCGTTCACCAACGTATCCGTGATCGTGCTCCGGCGAGATGGCGCCCTGCGCGATCTGACTCCAAGCGGAGCGAAGACTTTCGACGTTGTAATGGAGAATGGAGAGATCACTTGTCTAGGGGTATGCGAGTACCAGTCGTCGCTTACCAAAGTGCTGGATCTCCGTGGAGGAACAATTTTCCCCGGTCTGATCGCATCCGGCGCTGAATTGGGTGTTGTTGAATTCATCGAGAACCCCGATGTCAGCGACAACACGCCTTCCCCAGACCCCGTGGGCCATCGATTGCCGTCGTTGACCGAGTTCGCCTTGTCTCGCGCTGCTGACGGTGTCTCTTTCGATACCAAGAACTTTTGGCGAATCATACAATCGGGCGTGACACATTCCGTTACGGCGCCTCATTCTGGCGGGCTGCTTGCTGGAGCTTCTACTTTTATCCGACTTGGGGCGAAACATTCCCTCGATGATGGTATTTTGGTGGACGACCTGGCGCTTCACGTCGGAATCACCCATGGCGAGGGAGACGTCTCGGTATCGACGCAGATTGGAGCCTTGCGTAGCCTGTTGCAAGGCGCGTCCCCGAAAGGTTCAGAGCTTGGCTTAGCCTTTGCGTCCGTTGTTCGGGGAGAGAAACCTCTCGTCGTATCTGTCAGGAACGCAGACGCAATGGCGCGGCTCCTGACCCTCAAGAACGAAGTGGAGAGCTCGTCCGGTAAAACTATGAGATGGGTATTTGAAGGGGCGTCCGAAGCACACCTTGTTGCCAAGGAAATAGCGTCTGCAGGCGTAGGTGTGATCGTAGCGCCAGCACGGGCGTTTCCCTATGCGTCAGAAGAAAGTCGAGCTCTCCCTGGAGTGCCCTTGAGCGGGGACACAGTTGTATCTGCCCTATATAACGCCGGTGTAGTGGGTCGATTGCCCGCTGATCAACCTTAGCTGATCCGTGCGTAGACTGTGGGTTTAGAACAACGGTCCGACACACCGCCGTTCCAATCTGCGCTTTTCACCAGTCGGTTTCAACTGGGTAACGTAAGTCGTCCCGCCTCTCCAGAATTTCGGCTGACATCCTGAAGATCGTGGCCGACACTATAACGGATATTCCCTTCCTGGACGTCATCGCCATGGCAACCACTAATCTGGAGAATCTCCTGGGTGTGCACAACGACGATAGGATCAGCAAAATGCTCGAAAAGGACTTTGTGGCTTATCAGGATGGGCCCATTGCGAGCTTTGGTGGAAGTAAAGTTGTTGCTTTTGGGACCAAAGGAGGCGTTGGCATCTTTTAGCTTCCAGCAGCAACGTATCTTCTCAATGATGATCTGGCTGGTGAGGAGGCCGAACGCTTGGGATTTGCTGTCGAATTGACGGAGGATATAGCTTCACTGCACGGCGATATTATAGATTTTGCACCTCGTAAACCTAGAATGGGGGATAGATTCTTTGACCTAGGACTGGGCCTTTGACTGCTACAGTGCGGTTGACATCGCGTACAATGACATCCATGCACGGCGAGCTGCTGCGAACGTTCCCCCGATACTGCAGTCTAGATCACGCATCCTCAGTCTGAGCGTTGCTGCCACGAGGCCGCGGGGAATCTCCGGGAAAAGGGTAACCGCTGAAATTTCAACAACAAATCCTCTGGGTGTCTGTTCATTCCACTTTAGCTCATGCTAAAGTGTATCCTGCATCGTCGTAGGACCTTGACACTCGGACGCTCCGCCATGTCGCATATCGCATCTTCCTCGACAGCTGTGAAGCCCAATCCATCTCTGAGGGAAACCATCAGACCGCCGACTTTGCACGGAATGAAAGAGCTCGATCGTGATGCGTTCAAAGTGACCGTTCCTATCCTGGCAGCTCGAGTCGAGTCATCCAACCTGGGCAAGCTGCGTAGGAATCCCTTGCTATCAGGGTATGTCAAGTGATTGTCCCGAGCGAGTAGGGGTCCTGATCGCAAACTTTAGGCAGATTCTGGATCTCAAAGTGAAGAGCATAGTGGAAGACAAGGCGGATCCAAACTTCAAGCTCTTGAGACTGCGCGTGAGCTCGGAGGGTGGGTGGATCATCAATCGGCATGGGAGTTGAGCTGATCCTCTCGTTGACTAGATCAGCTGCCCGAGCCTACTCGAGAGCTTCTGAGGAGCGAGGCTGGTGGACTGTTGCCAGATTCTATCGATCTCGGTTACGACAATTGGAATGCTAGTAGGCTGAACTCGACTGTCTTTTGTCTTGGGCAGCAGCTCATCGACTGCCTCTCTTCGCAGCCGAAGTTTTGAATGCGATTCTCCCGATTGACCACGACGAAGAGACCCCTTCCTCATTTACGCTGACCGGTCATATCGGTTCGTACCCTCGATCTATATCGGCGAGCCAAACCTCACTCGCCACGTATGACCAGGCCACATCAATCTGCGTGACGAATGGCTGCCGTACAAACACCTGATCGGACAAGTGATCCTCGATGTACGTTTCTGTCTTTTCGGTAACCCAATATTGACCTGACTTTATGCTGTACAGAAAAACAAAAACCTACGCACAGTCGTCAACAAGCTGAACAACATCCACGCCCAGTACCGATACTTTGACATGGAGGTCCTCGCTGGCGATAAAGATTACATCACGACTACCGTAAGCGATCCCCTCCCCCTCGCCGCAATCCAACCGTTCTGATCCGGGTGCAGAACGAATCCACCTGCTCCTTTACTTTCGACTTTTCCCTCGTCTATTGGAACTCGCGTCTTCATCACGAGCACGAGCGTCTGGTCGGTCTCTTCCAGCCGGGCCAGGTGGTCGCAGACGTCATGGCGGGTGTAGGACCGTTTGCCATCCCGGCCGCAAAGAAGGGGTGCTATGTGCTCGGTAACGATCTCAATCCAGAAAGCGTCAAGTGGATGCGGGTGAACCGCGTGCAGAACCATGTGAGTGCTTATTTTCAAGATCTCCCAGCAACTCTCCACTGAACGAGACTTCCTTGATCGACCAGGTCGAAAGTACCCTCCGAGTCACAGAAATCGACGGCCGCCAATTCATCCGCGAGGCAGCTGCCGACCTCTACACCCAGCCCTTCAGACCCAGCGTCCCGCGTGCCGAGCTCAAGCGCCGCGAAAAGGAGGCGAGGCGCGCCCGCGCCGACCCATCTCTCCCTCAACCTAAACCCAAGCCTACCGAAACTGAAATCGAAACCGAAAGGCGTCCACAACTGATCGACCATTTCGTGATGAACCTGCCAGACTCGGCACTCGAGTTTCTAGATGCGTACCAGGGATGTTATACGCCTCTCCTCGACATCGAGGGGTTTGTCGGAGAAGCGGCGTGTCCGCTGCCGATGGTCCACGTCCATTGTTTCACGAGGGAGCTGGAGGAGGAGAAGGCGACTCTGGAAATCTGTGCTGTATGCTCCCCTATCTCTACTGCTGACAAGCTAATACTGACCCGTCGTCAATACCCAGAGGGCATCCGCTTTCCTCGGTCACGAGCTCAAACCGACCGCCACGGACTTCCTCCTACACTTCGTCCGCTCCGTGGCCCCTAACAAGGACATGTACTGCCTCTCCTTCCGCCTACCCCGAGAAGTGGCCTTCAAGAGGTGAATGCCCCAGACAATCTAGATTATGCAACTTGTTGTATCCCAGATCTTGATTCTACTACTCGTACATTCTTCCTTTTCTTCTGATGTCTTTCTTACTACAACCCATTCGATGATCCCCGAGCACAGTCGCCCTAGTGGGTCCCGCTATTCGACGGCGTCTGCGCCCTACTTTGCGTCCTACTTTGTGCAGGCGTATGCTGGGCAGGCGTTCTGTGATTTGATAACGCATCAGTAACTATCTCCAACCCCGTGGAGAAGGGATGGGGGCGGCGAGGATAACCTACATTATACCACTGCCAAACTGCGAGTGCAGTAGCCCTCCACTAAGAGTGATCTGGTTCCTCCCAAATCCGGGCAGCAGCATTGATCCGTCCCACCCGTCGAACCCGTCCGTGCTCATGAAGGTTGGCAGATACTCTGCCCAACCACCAGATGGCGTCATCCCGGATGGACCCTGCACGAACGAGGCTGTCGGAGAACCATGCATTGACGGTGCGACAGACGGGCCTGCAGCCGACGGCAATATCCTGTTTCGTCAAATATCAGCTCACAGTCTCTAGGCAATTGCAAAGGAAACCCACATCATATCGCCTCCCTGGGGTATGAAGGAGAAGTGCGATTCCTGACTCGGGAGTAGATCTCCCGGCTGCCAACTCGCCGTTTGTTCCAACAGGGAAGGGTCGTAGATCGGCGCTGGCGGTTCTCCATTGACGGGAACGGGCGAAGCAATCCGGCTGGGCTGTTGCCGCGCCTCTCTGGTCTTGCGCACAATCTCACGAATGAATGCGGCGTAGATTGCCGGCTGATGTGACGCATCTGCCGCACAGTCTTCGAGCACGTCTGCGACCTCGCTGGGGACGACAGAGACGTAAACCGCTATTCACTCAGATAACAGAAGAGTGACCCACGAGACAAGTTTGAAGATGGAATCTTCGGAGTCATGGAACGGCCGCAATTCAGGTTTGAGGAGCTTGAGAAGGGACAAGAGCTGAGCAGGCGTCAACTTTGAAGACTATTAAGCAATTCGCGACGTACCGCATAACTGCACATGACAAAGTTGGTGTCTACATTCCAATCAGCATTCATTCTCACAATACCGACAGCAAACTCACCAGGGAGATACGGCAGGTATCCCTTTGGCAGCATCTGTTCTTTTACGATGACGCAGACCCTCTGCTCCACATCAGCTTTTGCTCCAGTTCAGTACCCGAGTATACGACTCACCGTCGCCGCTTCATAAACGTTGGTCAAGAAGAACGAGATGTCCATCTTCGCCCTCTACTCCCATAAACGTTCAGCACCGTGCTCATTGAGTTTGAAAAAAAACAACACTGACCTCAATGGCATTCTCCAACCCGAAGGAGTACAGGACCAAAGACGAGTACGCAAAATAGAACTGCGCGCGCGTATCGTATTCCTGCTTTCCCTCGTTCCCCATTGGATATTCGTCCGGTTTGTTCCACTGTCCCATTATCAGTCTCTACTTTCCGCCCGTCGAACTCAAATTCACCTCGGTCAACCACCTCCGTAGCTCCTCATGCGCAGATCGGACAATCAACATGTCTACCAGAATGATCAGTCCCATAGTCTTTCACTCCATCGACCAGACTCACAATCACAATCCTGTCTTAGACCCGAAACGGTTGTCGTACTCGAATATATGCTATCGATCGCCCTGCTCATAATCTGCTGCAGAGCCACATAGGCCGCTAAAGCCCTATCGGACGGCAACGAGAACCGCTGCTGGTGCCACGACGCTTCGCACGCATTCCGGATGATGTAGTCTTCTCTGAGAGTGTAGGGTTTGCCCATCTGGGCGGAAAGCGACCGATCGAGGACGAAGCAATGCAGCCAGCACCGTTCTCGGTTAATGATCTAGGCCATATCAGCTATGTGGAACGCATCGAACTTTAAGAGAGAGCTCACCTCGAGATCCCTCGCACGGCCTTCTTCCGTGTCGAGACCCGACGTCAAACTCTTTCGATGAAGATTGAGATCCGTAGCCATCCTTGTATAAAATCAGCCTTGATCACAATACTGTTCAATCCTGCATACCGTATAGCCATTCCAAGCATCAACCACGTCCTGTCCTGCTCAAACCTGTCGCAATCGTCAGCGCGAGGGTGACCAACAGACACCATATCAAGGCTTACGTCTTTTCCGGCCCCAACGTCCAGACTGACATCAACAAATAGGCCTGACAGACCTCTACGCTTTTGTATCTATGTCATGCCGTGAGCACAGAACTGATACTCGTGACGATGGATGACATACCCTCGCGAAGGAACCTCAAATGTCAACCTCTTGGCATACGCTGACAGGTGGGCATGAAGATCAGGTCGTTTCTTGTAGTACCTCGCTGCGATGGCGCAGATACTACCGATCAAATGCATATTAGCACGGGTTGCAGGGTCACGGAGGAAGCACATACACTGTACACAAGAACTGGGACCGTTGGAGGACGAGATCCGGTGTGTGAAACTCTCGGTAGATCAGCGGAACGTGCTGTGCCACTGTAGAAACATGAGTGAATGCAAAACCGAATTATGGATTCGACATACTGTTATTGAAGAAGATGTCAAAGAGATCTCCGATTTCCTCCCTCGTTACAAGCGTGAGCAGTTCGGGCAACTACTCAGTTTCGTCAGCTCTCCTGTCTCTTCGCCGAGTATCCACACACTCACCCTCGCCTCCGCTTCCGACTCCGCCCTAACTGGCGTCACGGCCACTCCACCGGGTCGGAAGTAGTTTTCGCCCGCCAGACCTCTACCATCCAGATCGAAGCGACTGCCCTCCCCTTCGTCCTCGCCCCCTCGCACATCCGACGTCGCCATGCGATAATTTCCTCCTGGACTGCCCCGCATCATACTGGTGTTTCTGGCATCGAGACTCAACGGCGAAGGCCGATGCCCGTTCTGGTGCGGCGAGTAGGCACCACTGCGATGCCCAGAGAGGCGATGCGGATGGTGTTTCTTTGAGCTGCCCTCGGTGTTTTGAAGACTCGCTTCCGCGAGAAGACCGAGGGGAGAGAGCACGTTATCAGGAAGAGAGTGAAGTCGGGGCGAGAGTGGGGGTTGGGTAGTGGAATCTTCGCCGCCTCGTTGAGGGGGAAGCGAGTACCCTTGGGAGTGGTGAGGGGCAAAGGCGTCCGAGGAAGCATTGTACGGCGCCCGATTCATGGCAATGGCGAGGGTGGGTACGACAGTCGGGGAAGTGTGCGATGTGATGAGCGAGATGATATCGGGATCCGAAGTAGCGGAATGAAGGGAGTTGGAGAACGAGTTTAGCGAGGGTTGGTCAAGATTGCTGAGCGCCTGTGTAGGAGTGATTGATCAGTGAAAGAATGCAGTAACGAGAACATGAACGCACAGCGCCGATGCCACGGAGGGCGGCCTCCATTTTGTTGATCTTTGCTGCGAGCGCCTCATTCTTGCGCGTACTCCGCTTGCCTCTGTTGGACTCTTCAAAGACACACTCATGTCCTCCGGATTTGCATCGCTGCGCGAGGATCAGTCGGGAACTCAGGCCTGCCGTGACGTATCTGGTGACTCACCTTGCACGGTCCGCCAGCGCCGCTGTTTTCATCCGGGATGCAACGCATTTTGATCTTCCGGCACCTGTTTGGTAGGCCGTCATCGTCAGCTTTCAGCTGCATGAAGCCTTGTCTGCGGCACCCACGCTATGCACGCCCTCGAACCCCTTGTGAGCTTGACTTTCGGCTTTCCATCTCCCTTTTTCGCCTTGCCCTTGCCCGTCTTTGGCGCATCGTTCTCGTCGTCATCGTCATCATCATCGTCGTCCTCGTCGTCGTCGCTCATGGCTTCGTTGTTATTCCCATTGCTCGACCCATGGCGCGACATGTCGTGGTCGCCTACTCTGGCCTTCTTCTCTGCCGAGCCAGAGAACGGTTGGTAAGACTGCGACTGTGCTTGTTGCGGTATAGCGGCGGCATACGGGTTCGGGATGGATGAATAGGCACTCGCATATGGATGGGATGGCATATGTACCCATACCGCGTCTTCCGGGTTGGCCGGTGCGCTCGTCTCCCAATTGCGCTTCATGATGGGCCGAAGGGGGTGGAGTTAGGACGGCGGGAAGGTGTGGTGAAGGCTTGCGGGGGGCGCGTATGCTTGCAAGACTCTCGGAGGGTTGCCAACCGTGTTGGCTAGGAGGATGGATCGATTATACGCCTCGTGGGATGCTTGTAGGCCGTCTGAAGCCGGCGTCTAGATGGATGAAATCTGCTGGAGAGGTCGGCAAGTGAGGGAGCCGGAAAACTGTGGCCCATCGTTCCGGGTAGAAGGTAACGGCCGCGGCGGTATTATACATTTACCGGTGGCGGGGATTGGAATGTGGCACCTCGGTGTAGGCACGATCGGTGGCGTGATGTGTCGTCGAGACTTACGGCGGCGGTGGTGGTGATGGTCGATATCCCTTGGCGTCAACATATAGCGGACGGGCAGATAGACGAGCAGCACGCTGTAACGGGAAAAGCGGGAGCATGAGCTTCATACCCCGCTACGGCGGGCCATCCTGCATCCACAGCTCTCTCAGGCAGGCAACTACCTCCACTCCCACTCGACCACTTCGTCGCATCAGACCAACCTCGTCTATACCGCCCGGCGGCAGGGTATCCCGTCCGCTTTCGACGAGGATACCACGTATACCTCTATCGACTACACTGTCGTACCTCACACACCCGAACGACGCTCCACTCGCTCGTCGCCCGCTCAAATCCCTCTTCTCCACCTCCCTTCACCCTAGAGCACCTCCCTCGTCCTTCCCCTCCATAAACTCGACACCGCCACCCGCTTCCTCACCCACTACAGCTAAACCCACCGGCAAGACCGTATCCATCAACACCTCGCTCGCGGACGACAAACCCCCCTCTTTCACTGACTGGAAGATCATTTTTCGACTCTTGACCCATATCTGGCCTCGCAATGCGCCCAGGACGAAAGTACGCGTCCTCATTGCGCTGTCGCTGCTCGTCGCCGGCAAGGTCCTGAATGTCCAAGTCCCGTTCTTCATGAAGGACGTGATCGACTCTCTCAACGTCCCCATCACGGACGGGACCACCGTCTGGGTCCTTGCCGGAGCGAGTATAGCCGGATGTGAGTGCCTTCCTTCATCTCCTCGTTCCTTATCTCAGACTGACAGGCTGATCAGTCGCGCTCGCGAGGATATCGACGACGTTGTTCTCGGAGCTACGGAACGCTTTGTTCGCCTCCATCTCACAGAAAGCTATTCGAAATGTCGCGAGGGATACCTTCAGCCATCTACTGAATATGGACATGCGATTCCACCTGGAGCGGCAGACGGGCGGACTGACGAGAGCCATAGATAGGGGGACAAAGTGAGTCAGCTTTTCGCCCCGCACTGAAACATGGGTGAAGCAGCTGATCGATTCATAGGGGAATCTCGTTCGTCCTCTCTTCCATCGTGTTTCATGTCATTCCGACCGCATTGGAGATCACATTGGTCTGTGGTATCCTGGTAAGTCGACCGTTCTGACCCCCGAGATACCTCTGAACGGCAGTGGTGCTCCACCTCAGTCCTACAAATTCGGATGGGACTTTGCTGCCGTCACGGCCGTCACGATGGGGCTGTACAGCTGGTTCACCGTGCGCACGACGTCCTGGAGGTCAGTGGACACACTCTCAATCTGAAGCAGCGTCTAACTTTTAACACAGGACAAAGTTCCGGAAGGAAGCAAATGCAGCCGATAACAAGGGCGCTACCGTTGCCGTCGATTCGCTGATCAACTACGAAGCCGTCAAGGTGGGTTCTTGGGACACTTGAAGTTGGCTCTATCTGATTTCGGGATCGCACAGGAATTCAACAACGAAAAGTTCGAAGTGGCGCAGTATGACGCCACGCTGAAGACATACGAAAAGGCCTCGGTGAAAATCTCGACCTCGTTGGCGCTATTGAATTCGGGCCAAAACTTTATATTCTCTAGCGCGTTGACGATGATGATGCTGCTCGCTGCGCAAGGGATCGTGAAGGGTAAGTTTGGGGATATCGAGCTGGGGTTGTCCTGACCCCTGTGGAAAGGAACGATGACGGTCGGGGATCTGGTACTGGTCAACCAGCTGGTGTTCCAGCTCTCATTACCCCTCAACTTTCTTGGAACGGTTTACCGAGAACTGCGGCAGTCTCTGGTCGACATGGAGATGATGTTTAGTCTCCAGAATGTAGATTCGTCGATCAAGGTCGGTGGTCATTCATCCCTATATCGATAGATACCTGATATTCTCCAGGACGCGCCATCGGTCCAGCCACTGAAGTTGCGAGGCGGGGAGATTAAATTCGAAAACGTGTCGTTCGGATACCATCCCCAGCGACCGATCTTCCAAAACCTCTCAATGACCATTCCCGCCGGGAAAAAAGTCGCCATCGTTGGTCCCTCGGGTTGTGGGAAATCGACCGTCTTCCGCCTCTTGTTCCGGTTCTACGATTCGCAGTCCGGCCGGATTCTGATCGACGGCCAAGATATCAAAGATATCTCCCTGCAGTCGCTCCGAAAGGCCATCGGGGTCGTCCCGCAAGACACGCCGCTTTTCCACGCGGACATCCTGCACAATATCCGGTACGGTAACCTGGAAGCGTCGGACGAGGAGGTGATGGAGGCGGCGAAGAAGGCGCAGGTCCACGATACGGTGTCGCACCTGCCGGACGGATACCGCACGCAAGTGGGCGAGCGCGGGTTGATGATTTCCGGCGGGGAAAAGCAGCGGCTCGCGGTGGCCAGGCTGTTGTTGAAGGACCCACCGATCCTGTTTTTCGACGAGGCGACCTCGGCCCTGGACGTGTATACGGAAACGGAATTGATGCGCAATATCAACTCGACCCTTGTGGACGGGACCAAGACCAGCGTGTTTATCGCCCATAGGTGCGTTAAAAGATATTCCAGAGGAGATTCGCGCTGACTCCCCATTGGCAATAGACTCCGGACGATCTCGGACGCCGACTTAATCATCGTCCTTCGGGACGGACAAGTCGCGGAGCAGGGCTCGCACGAGGAGCTGCTGAAGATACAGGGAGGCGTGTATGAGCATCTGTGGAACGCGCAGTTGACGGAGAACACTGCGGTGCAGGAGGAGGTTGTCCTGGAGGAGGTGAAGTAGATGACGGAGGCAAAGAGGTGGAAGGGATATGGGCAGAGATCCGATAGATATCGCATTGCATGACATTATTGTAGCCCTTCTCACTCGAAAACCGGCTTTCCAAGCGGGACTTTACCGTCATCCTAGACCATCCTATACCTTGCGGTAAAGACGGGCTCGTCCCGTACCTGTATTGCAAAACATATACATACACTCTACTCATGCTCTACTCGCTCTTCACCGCCAATACTCCGGTCTTCTCCACGATCTCCTCCACGGCCTCGCTCTCCTCCTTCACGACCTCGTCTCCGGACTCAACTCTGACCTCAGCCTCGGCTTCCGCCTTGGCGGCCTCCGCATCCAGCCGGTCCTCTTCCTCGCCCCCCTCTGCACGGTAGAGATATCCCTCGATCCAGCCCGAGACCTCTTCTTTCCCCTCTCCCGCCCAAACAGACTGCGCGAACGCATCCCGACCCGCCTTGTTCTTTTGCTATCACTACTGATCAGCCGTTGCCTCGAGGTCGAGTGATCTGTGAGCAGTACGTACCTTGAAGAGGGGGAGACCACCGCCGGACGCTTCGGGCCACTCAGCAAGGGCCTTCACGATGTCGACTTGGTTGTTGAGGATTGCCCAGTGGAGCGGGGGTGTGTCTGCCGAGTTGGGTTGCGAGAGGAGCGACGAGGGGACGTGTGGTAGAAGGAGATTCAGGATATCTGCATGCGTACATTCAGCAGTTGATCCTTCTGGATACTGAATGCTGAAGAAGCAGAGAAACTCTACTCACCGACATGCCCGTTCGCGCAGACCATGTGCAGGACCGTTGACCCGCGATCGTCCTTGATGCCGCCGACGCTCGCCCACCCGTATTTCTCCGTGTACGCAGTCACTTCCTCCAGCTCGCCATATCGGCACGATAGGAGAAACTCCTCTTGGTCTTCTATACTCGGTTCTGGGCGGGACATTGTCTGGTAGATGACGTGAGGATATCGGACGGTCCAGCCAAAAAAGTTGAAAGAAAGCGGAGGTGCACGGCGGGCATCGCCGCCATGACGACCGGGTGACTGGATCCGTTGCCACCGACTTGGTGTCACTGTATTTCTATACTGGACCCAGCAACCACCATGAGGTAGGAACCCCACGATGGCACGAGCAAACAAGAAGGCAAAGACATCCCCTTCGCCGGGAGCGGGATTGCACTCGACGAATCTTCTGAATTTCTTTTCGAAAACACCACGAATAGCGGACGCGCGGGATCGAGGTGATGCAAAGTTGTACAAGGGCAAGGGCAAAGCGAAGGCGAAGGAGGTACTTGGGTCTATCGGCGCGCCAGTGGTGATCAGCGACGACGACGAGGAAGCCACTCCATCGACGAAGAGGCGCAAGATCTCCGTTACGGTCCCAAAAGTGAAGCCCAAAGCGCGCGTTCTGGATTTCAAACCATCGGCGCACTGGCCCGAAATCATTAATACCGTGAATGACGAGGAGGACGACAAAGAGGAGGAGGATGTACCGGACGGCGTGTATGAGGAGTCTATTCCCGGAGACTGTCGGATGGAGGATCCAGAGAATCACGAGGACGAGGATGATGTGCCCGTAGAGGTGATACCGCCTGAAACACCCGACGTAGGGGAACACGAAGAGAATCCGCTCGGTGCAGGAAGCCATCCGCTGGATCTGGGTGCGGAATGGGACGAGGGCGATGATGAGGGTATGGGGATGGACGAGGAAGACGAGGACGAAGAACTTCGTACGCCCATGACGGCGTCATCGAAGAACGGCTCGTCGAAAGCGGATCAACACAGTGTAGCGATGGCAGAATGCCCCATCTGCCGAGTATCGCTCAAGGGCAAGGTGAACACGGTGAGCGACCCCACGTACCTTCCCACCATCGGCACGCTAACTGACTCTTCCTAGATTCGTCAGCACCACATTAATACATGTCTCGATTCCTCGTCACGGCCAAAGAAGCCGTCTCAACCTATCGGTATCACCTCCATCTCGCATTCCGTCGTCCTGGATGACGATGAAGCAGACGAAGAAGAAGAGGAAGAGATCGTCAAAGGTCCGAACGCGTTTTCCGTCCTGATGAGCGGACATAAAGAGGTCGCGCAGTGGAGAGATGCAGAGGTGGATCTGAAGCGCGATGGCAAGCGGTCGGTAGGGAGACGTAAAGCGCCGTTCTACAAAGTGAGTCTTGCCGGAGAGCCTATCTGTTTTGGCGGCACAACAGTGCTGATCTTAAGGTAGGTCCTTACAGGGATGCCGGTCGCGGTCGACGCGTTCCGTTATGGAGCGATCCCGAAAGTCAAGGCGTACTTGTTGACGTAAGTTGGTGGTGACACAGAATAAGTCATGTCTGACAGACACCAGACATGCTCACTCGGACCACTACACCAACCTGTCGAAGAGTTGGAAACATGGCCCCATATATTGTTCAGGTGGGCAGCTTTGTTCACTCAGCTTCCGTCGTTGCATTACAGCTGAGCCGATATTCCAGAGACAACTGCGAACCTGATCGTCCACATGCTGGGTGTTGAGCCGCAATGGGTGGTGAGTCTCGGAGACGTGTTTCTCGAATTCAGCTGAGTGGAGGACACAGCATGGGTTGCCGGATAATATCCCCTTCGAAATGCCAAACACTGGCGGAGTCACGGTCACTCCGATAGAAGCGAATCATTGTAAGGACGGCATCAATCAAGGTTGACCAGTAGTTGATGAGAATATAGGTCCTGGATCCTCGGTCTTCCTTTTTGAGGGAAAACAAACCGTCAATGCGGGTGACGCAATCAATTTCAAAAGTCCGTATGTGGGTGGAAAGCGGGTGTTCAGGTATCTCCACTGTGGAGATTTTCGAGCGTGAGCCCATCTATTAGATGAAGAAAGCGTTGGCTAAACGCGAGTGTAGATCGCCGAAGCATATCCTGCATCCGGCGGTGGCAAAGGCAAGAATCGATACATGTTATCTCGATACGACTTATCTGAACCCACAAGCAAGTGGCTCCCATCTCTAGCAGAGCAAACCAGCTGACAAGTCCGCAGTACTGTTTCCCCCCACAACCGCTCGTCATCCAAGCTTGCTCCTCGCTCGCTCGTAAGCTCGTGGTCGGGTTGCCGGATTCGGCACCTCCGATACCAGACTCCAAACCGTCCATCGACGACAAGGATGGAGTCAAGTCCGAATCTACGGATCCCGAAGAAGCGCAGGAAAGAGCCCAGCAGCTGATGCAAAGCTGGCTGGTGAAGAAGGAGTCGAAGAACGACGTCAAGGACGAACTGGTCGAGTTGCCCGAGAAGAAAAAAGGGAGAACGCTCGTGGTTGTGGGTACCTATTCGATCGGAAAGGAGCGGATCGTCAAGGGCATTGCGAGGGCTTTGGGTTCCAAGATCTATTGCGATACCCGGAAGAGGGGGATATTGCTGTGCGAGGCGGATCCTGAACTGCATTCGATGTTGACGGCAGATCCCATTGAGGTGGGCAGATATTCGATCTCCTTTTCAACGCGGTACGATATTAAATAACTGCGTAGGCTCAAGTACATCTGGTCCCGCTAGGGAACATCCAGCTCGACCGACTGCAGCCGTATCTGCACCGACTATTGCCGCATTTCGATAGGGTCCTGGGATTCCGGCCAACGGGTTGGACCTACACTCCGCCTGCAGGGACGAATACCTTACCCGACGTGAACACCGTCATGAAGCGGGATCAGTCGCGAGGCTTCAGCGAGAGCGGGCTGAAACCGATGAGAGGGTCGAGTCGGAATTATATGATGTACGGTAGGTCGTTCCGCACTCTGAATAACGCGCAAGAGATGTTGATCATGATGTAGGGGTACCGTACTCGGAACACTCGAGTTTCTTCGAGTTGACGTGCTTTGCTTTGAGTTTACCTGGAGCAGACTTGAAGATGATTGCGACCGTGAACGTTGGGAACGAAAAAAGGTTAGTCCAGAAACTCTTATGTGGCTCGATAGATAGGCAGCTCATGGCTGATATGCATTCGACAGTCGAGGTAAAATGAAGAAATGGTCAGTGATTTGCATACGACGGATCTAATCTAACAGCCGATGCTAACGGGTCCATAATAGGTTTGAGAAATGGGCCGCAGAGAAGGCAAAGAGGAAGCAGAATGGTTTACCATCAACCGTGGAATACAGGGATGAGAACTATGTACGTGATTTGTTGGATGGTGGAAGCCAGGGATGCTGACTGCTGCACCAGTGGTGACAATCATATCGACAGTCGTGTAGTGTAGCAAGATTTCATTTTCATCTGCATGTATTTTGGCAGTACTCCACCGCTTTTGTTCTCGACCCATGTCATACTCTTCTCTTAGATCTCCAGCTTCGCCAACTCGTCTTCCAACTCTTGAATCCGGGAGTGGTATTCCAGGAGACGCCGACCGTTGATCGTCGTGATGTAGATTGTGTGTATCCACTTGTATCACTCGGTGCTCGGTCTCGTGAGAGGAGAGCAGCTTGAGGGACGAGGGTGTCCACCCAGTCGGCGGGACGTGGTCAGCTCGACTCCAGATGGGAGCAAGACATTTGACAAGTATCAAGGGCGATACCAAAGAGGGTCGCGCTCCCTTTGAGTCTCAGCCAGGGAAATGGCTTCGAAATCCACTTTGACTGGCAACAAAATCCGTATGTAACATGAGTTGCTGCGGCAATAGGTTTGTCTTCCAATGGCTTCCAGTGGGATTTCGAAAGGAAAGACGAATGTCAATCTCCGAATGCACTGTATCACTCGAAGTCTGGTATGGTATATCCTTGGGCACGAGGCAAAGTACAAGGCCGCCACACGCTTCCGCCACGGATCCATCGCCTCGCCCTTCGAGGACCTCCTGTTTCGTGATAGCTTTGCTTGAATTGCTACTATCTTGATCTACCAAGTTTCACATGTCCCGCTCGTTCAGAAGGAGATCGTCCGCTGCTCGAGTAGAATCTGCTTGGAAATCAGAGCCTCCGGCTTCCTCTAGCATGTCGTTCACGCCCTCGAAGCTGCAGCCTTATGAGGTCCCGGATTCGAGTGGACGGTGTTGGTTTGACGAGCTACCCGAAGATGTCTTGACCTCGGTTCTGCTTTGTCTTGATCGCGTATCCTTGACGCGATGTTACAGAGTAGGCTTCGAGGCGTTACCGCGTCCCGTACCGAGCTTACCTCCCTTTCAAAGATCTCCAAATCCATCAATGCACACATGGTGGCCACCCCCGTCATTTCACTCCACCATCTCCTGATGGCAAACTCCCTCCTCCTCAATCCTCTTGCGACAAAGACCACCTCCAATATCCGTCAGGTACCGCCATCTTCGTCAAAGCTCTTATCGACCTTACAAGAGCGTCTCACTCGGTTCCGGAATTTCAGACCACGTCAAACCAACTCATTCACCTTTCACGAACCGTCCGGACGACTATACGAGTATCTCGAGGGAATCTTGATGAGGGGTGTCGGTGATCGTCTCAGCTTGCCGAGCGAGGTTGCAATCTATGATCTGAGAAAGATCGATGAATGGGAAGATTTGGAAGAAAAGGTCGAAGAAGCGGGAGGGGATGGGGACGAGGATGAGGATGAAGAGATCACGGAAAGCGAGGCCGAGAAAGGGCTCAAGACTACCAAGAGATTTGGCTTCCAAATCGCAGATTTCGCCGTGGATCCTGGCATGGATCTGTTGATACTTGTTGAGATCAGGTAAGCATGAATAGTAGCCCATGTTCGAAGTAAGCTAACGGTGTTCCCCATCAGGACCGATAACGAGGCTCGGACACATTCGATGCACTTCCATCTATACTCTCTGTCCACCTTTCAACCTCATCCGAAGGCGAAGAACCCCGTGATCAAGTGGCCAATCCCCCTTCGTCGTCGGGATGTATCGCTTGGCTTTCAGATCTGTGACGATACGCTGGTCGTGTTGCATCACAACGGCCGGGGAGGTGTGCGTGATTTCCTCAACGGTTATGACTGGCCGACCGGAAGGCATATCATGGTATGTAGAATCTGGCTTGATACGTAGAATCACGATTGACAGCCTGCAGACGCTCCGCGCACCCAACATCATGTCCTTCGAGTCCTTCATCCTACTCTCGCCAACCTCCTTCGTCATGCCCACCATCATCACTCACCTTGATCCGCTCTCGAGCGTCATGGAAGAGCTTGCTAATACGGACGATCTCTCGTGGAGCCATCATCTACATCTTTACGCCTTTCCTCCAACTCCCCCGCCGAATGCCTCGGAGCCGGACCCTCCAGCACATACAGCTACTCATATAGCGACTCTGGACTTGCCCGACTTCTACATCAATATCGATGGCGACATCCCGCCACCGCGACTGACTATCCGGACAGATCCGCCCCCCAGACAGGACTTCCCGACGCATCCGACTGGGAATGTCAGCCTATTCCAACCGACACCCGAGTCGGGAATGATTGTGATGGAAATCTTTTGTCAAATGCCGGGCGAACCGGATCCTCACTATGTCATGTGCATGCTCAAATCGACACTGCTGAGCTACCTACCTGCACCAACGAGCCCGCTTCTGAAGCAGGCGTTCCCGAGACCGGCTCCGGTAGTTCCGTGGGAAAGTCTGGCGCCCAAGGTCCGATTGTTTGGACCAGATATGGACCCCCAGAGTGCGTTTCCATCGATGCGTGGAGCAATCTGAAACTGCCGGCTGACAACGGAGACAGATTGGGTTTGTTATGTTTATCAGAACCGATATGTGGCCGTACGGACCGACGACATGGGAACATCTCACCTACAGCTATACGACTTTGATCCCCTGCGCGTCCGTAAAGAGATTGTCGAAAGAAGCAACCTGCCTCAGCCGCCGAAAAAAAAGTCGCTTCTAAAGAGGATGACGAGTCGAGATCGGAGCGACCATGAAAGCGGATTCACGAGCTGGCTCCGGCCTTTACAAACATCTACAGCTCCTAGCGTAGAAGGTGATCATATGGGCGTCAAGCTCGTCACGGCGGAAACAGTCTTGAGCAATAGAAGGCCGTTGAAGAGTGTCGTCGTGACGGGCCGGGATCTGCCCTATCTACTGGTGGAGAAGCAGACTGTGGCTGATGTGGTGGTCATTGATGGCGAGCGGATCGTGGCTATCCAGGTGAGTCGAACTGCATAGACGGCGAGCTCAGGCTGATCCAACTTTGAAACAGACGGCTGATCAGATGGGGCTTTTCGCAGAGGCTATGCCTGGCGAGATAGAGGTTATGGATTTCTGATTGGCGTTATCTATGGGACAGTAGCTCGCTTCTGCGTGCAGGCATCCCCAATCTCTGTGTTCAATCATGTCTTCAACATGAATCAATGCATGCGTGATCATCTACTCCTTCTTCCCCCCCTCCTTCTCCTCCTTGAATACCTTGGGGCCTTTGCCCCACTTGCCCACCTTCTCTGGCCACTCTTCTGTCACGCCCCACGCGTGATGCTCGCCAATGATAGGCGGGTTCCGGCGCGGTCCACCACCCATGTTGACGGGTCGCGAGTACCCTGCCTCGTCTGCAAAGTCGTCGGTGCCTTTATCCCGGGTCTGCGCACCGATCGTCGAGAAGGACGAGGTGGTCCTGTACGAATTTGGCGGGAAGGGCTGGTTGATCGGTTTCGATTTTGCCTGCCGCTCCCATTCGCGCGTGGAGATGTCGAGTGGAATCCACGCTTCCTGGTTGTACGAAGCCGAGGTGGTCATTTCAATCATCCGAGAAACGGCCCGCTTCTGCGCGAGAGAGAAGGCAGGGTCAGCTACCGGGTTTCTGCTGCACTGAGCTGGAAACGAGCTTACATAGGCGAACCGCTCATCTTCGCCCGTAAAGATGCTCAAGACACTGAAACTCGTGCCCTGGTCTTTACTTCTCAGCTCCAGGGCCTCTCTCTTCTCCCTCGAGACCGGATTGTACAGCGACGTGTTGGGCGTGGAAGGCACATGCAAAGTTTCCGAGAGTGCCTCGGCAGCCATCAACGCGTCGTTCGATTCCGACTCTTCGGACGAAGTACCGTTGAGTGCCAGAGCGTCGGGGAAGAACATGGTTTCAGGTGTAGAGACCGATGAGATAAACAGTTTACAGCGAGATTCGTCTGGATTGGTTCGAATATCAGCTTCGAGATCGCAATTTGGGGATCTGATGGGAAGACTTACAAAGAGCGTCAACGAGGTTAATCAGCCGACGAGCTTCGTTTTTGTGCTTCAGGTACAAGACGGGGACTTTGTCGATGAAGAAAGTGTGATAGGTTGAGGCGAGCGAGATGTAGTCAGCCGGTCCTAGAGGCTACAAGTCCGAAGGAGTCTGTCATTTGCCGTTGTTCCAATCTCTGATGTAACTCACCTCTTCACATAATTGCGCAAAAGTAAATCGGCAGACCCCATCTTTGGCGAGCGGAACCGCCACTCTTCGTCCGTAGATCGTCAATTCGCTCGGTTCTGATATCCCACGTCTCTGATCAGTTTCGAAAGTTGCAGGTTTACCTTGGACGTACCGGCGCTTCCGCCCGTTGTTTCGTGCCAAGTTCGCTCAAAATCAACTTCTCCCTCATCCCACCATGTAGTTTGTCCCGCTACACTTTCGGTGTCGACGCCTTTCCGCCAATCGCGCCCGCCGTCCAATTCGACGACTTCACAACGGGCTTTCAGGGCGTCTAGGAAACCTGCCATGCGCTCTCTTTGGACGCCATGGTGGTACAGGTCATCGGGGACCCTGTTCTAGATCGCGAAAAGGCAATCAGTCATATTCCCTCAAACGAAAGTAAGAACTCACTGAACATGAAACGATGACTCCGCCTAGCCTCCAATACCAGGACAAGACGTCGCGCAAGAGCGAAGCTGACGAGGCGTCCACCAATTGCAGCTCGTCGAAACTGCCGTCTGCGTCAGCGTTTGGTCACAAACAGAAAGCTTCGAGAGCCACCTACTACAGAATATGGTACTCCAGTATCATCTTGCGTGCAACTAATGCCGCTTGATCAGTACCATCATACTACAGCGGGAAACTACTCACTAACGAAACTCATCTCCTCCTTCTTCTCGTCCCACCCCTCCTCCCTCTTGTTCTCCTGTCCGACCTCTTCATCCTCCCACCTCCCGCCCGCAAACACAGACTTCCAGCCCCGCTTGCCGACCTTGTCCATATTTTCGTCCCTCACCTCGTCGGGAATCGCGGTGCGCCGCCTCTCCATTTCAAGAAAGACGGACCGGTACAGCTGGAGCAGGAACGAGTGGTAGTGATGCCGACGTTTCTTTGCCGTCGGAACGAGTTGGAAGAACAGCGACAGCAGGAGGGACTTGCCGGTTCCTACCAGCGCCATTTAGCTCTTTGCTCGGTCCAAAAGTCTGTAGAAGATGTACCTGGCGGTCCGGTAATCAGTATGCCCTATAATGTAACGCGAATGTCAATCACTCAAACACGACGCAGTCATACTGCGATGCCTACCTTGGGCGTGTTCAAGTTCGCCAGCTCCTCCTCCCCGCTCAGCACCCGCACCAACTGCATCTCCCGCTCGTCGCCGCCCTTGTTCACTTTCCCCTTCCACCATTTACCGCCATCCTGCCGGACCGCCCTTCGCGCTCTCGTCGGTGCAGACGGCGAAAGCTTTTCCAGCAGATCCAAGGGCGGCTCATACGTCTCTAGCGTATCTAGCAGGTGTCGGAGCTGCAAAGATGGAAAGCCGGGTGAGCGCGCCACGACCTCTCTAGACATAGTTACGCTTCAACGTACCTTCATCACGCAGCGCACTTGCTCATCATCCCATTTCAGCTTGTTTTGCGCAACGAGCCCTCGATAAAGTTCCAGCAGATCCGTCGAGGTCGGGACGGACGCGATCTCTGGCTCTACAGCAGTGGCTTCACTGGCCGGTATGGACGACCCCCATCGGGATTGTCCGTGGAAAGTCTGTCCGAGGGTACCGGGTCGAACAGCTGCCCCGATACGAATGCCAGATGGTGGTACTCGAGTGCGTAGAGCTTGTCTGAGCAGTCGAGTGGACCTCATTTCCCGTGAATGGTCTTGTTCTCGAGCAGCAGAGACTGCTGGCCGAATACATATCATGGAAGCGGGGCCCCGATCTTGACGATCGATCGAGATGTCTGAGAAAGGCTTATTTGCCTCCGTCGTCGTCATCCGGAACCATGACCACTGAACGCTCCAGGCAATGGGACAGGTGTATAAAGACTGTGGATCCAGCATAGAGATCACTCTTCTCACCACCACCCCCACACCACAACATACACCATGTCTTTCATTGCCAAGCTCACGCGAACCTCACTGCGAAATACATCGTCCGTCAGGTATCTCGGCACCACCCCCTCGCTGTTCACCACCGCAGGCTACGGTGACCCTCAGGACGAAAAGATGGACAACAACACGCCTACCCCGGCATCGACACCTGATCCCCAGCCGCAAGGACAAGGCAAAGGGCCCGGCTCGCAGAGCGGGACGACCGATCCCGAGGTCAGTGGTGCACAGAAATCTAGCACCACGCACGAGACCAAGAAAATCGGCGAGCAGCCAAAGGAGGAGGAGAACAGTCCCGTTGGAGGATGAGCAGCGGGTGAGTGGGACCAGCGACCACAGAATGGCGGAAACGGTACTGATAGACATGCATGATAGGGACGAAGGGGAAATACATGAAGGTATTTGACAATGATGGGTGGTTGGGAATGATATGAAATCAATGAAAATGCGGACCAACTTTAGATTCTCTCTGATTGCTTTACTCGTCGTTTCTTCTTTCTTCCGTTTGTGGTGCTTTCTTTCGTCGCGTTCGCTCCTTCGGTACTTCTTGTGCCGTATTTCGTCGTCTTCGTTGCGTCATTTCTTCTCCTCTCATTACGCCTTCATCGCCCGAACGAAATCCGCAAACGTCTTCTTGAACTCCTTGGACGGCTGCGTTCGGATCGCGCTGACTAACTGCTGCGCCACGTCAGGCGGACACTGCATGTTGGGCAAGAACGAGTTGAGCAGGAAATCAAGCGCCTCCTGTCCGCGAGCCTTGACCGTATTTCTGAGAATGATTGCAAACTCGCCCAGCGTCTGACGATTGTCACTTATCAGCAAGATTCCTTCCTGAGTTATCGACAGACCCCGACTCACACCCTGCAGCGCCGTGTTTCTCATATTCCACTTTGGCGACCCGGGCACTTCAAAGCACGCCGGTACGAGACGCTGGTAAATGAAATTTTCGTACCCCGGCAGGGCCTGCGCCGCGCGTTCTTCCTTTGGCACCGCGTGCTGGCCGGTCGGTTGTGCCGTTCCCTTGCTGACGGCTTTCGAGAGGTTCGAGAGCGCCGAGTCGGCCATGACTGACGGGACGGGCGAGGTCCCCCAAGCGATGATGGACTGCGCAAAGAACGCAACCGCCAGTTTCTGCGAGGGAATGTCGGCGATACTCGTCGCAATTTCGAGGAGAGTTGTGAGCACGTTCTCGAATTGCGGTTTGTTCCTTTCCGTGATAAACACGCCTTCGAGGTTGCGCGACATCAGCGTCGTAAAGAAGCCAAGGTATCCCTCCTTCAGTCGTCTGTGTGTGATGGCTTCGTCTGAGCCTTGAACAGGGGTCTGCAGAACAGCAAAAGTTCGCGACAAGAGCGGAAGCAGCAGCATGTCCATGGTTTCGAACGTGATGTCCTTCTGCAGACATATGGATCAGAATCCATCCCGTTTTGCGCCACAGCGGAACTGACCTTGAGACGATGGACCAGCAAGCCAAGGAACATCATGAAGTCGACCAGTTCTGTCGACTCGAACTCGGTCACAACAACGCCTACGAAGCGAGGCACCAGTTCTGCGATACTCGACCCGATCGCCGCGACAAATTGCGAGAACGCGAAGCGAGCCTGTGTACACTGATCAGGACCTGACTTTCCCACACCAGACGCGATACGTACAGCATCTCTGACAATCCGTTCCTTCTTGGCCGTTTCTAGCGCCTGAAGCAACACCTCGGTCATCTGCTTGAACGCAGGTTGATAAGGCAGCGTCTCGACCTGGTCATCCGAGACCTGCGGGAAACCCTTCGCAAAGTGGCCCAGCGCCATGAGGTAGTGATGCACCTGGAGGATCGCCAGTGGGTCCTGCGGCGCCTGGCGATATCGTTCAAGACCCGCCATCATCCCGCTCATCAGTGGTCCAGCCACGGCTTCGAGGTACGAAATTTGGGTTGCAGCGTCTGATTTGAAGAAGAAGCTGATCAAGACGCCCGAGAGTTCGAAAAGGTGCAGCTGGTCGGCAAAGTAGGATTTCCCGCTGGCGGCCTTAAGGAGTAGATTGTCTTCGGGCGAGGTAATTTCCGGCAGCTTGGCTTCGATATTCATCGTACCCTACGAAAGCCGAGCATCAGATCCGAGTCCCTCAAAAGGCAAGATCTGCAGAGGGCACTTACTCGCAGACTCTCCAAGATTGGGGGCGCCATCTCGGCGTCCATCTCGATTCGACAGGCGCTGATGAACTTGCTGACCAGGTAGAATGTTCGTCTTCTCACTCCTTCGTGCGGTTGATAGATACCTCTTGCATCCAGCATGGCCTGTAGCATTGGTTGGATTGCGCCCTCCTTGGATTTCCAGAAATCGTTGTATCGCGTGGCAATCTCGAAGTACTGCAGTGGTACACTTGGGTGAGGATACGACGCCACGTCGGAAGTGATGCAGGCGGTCAGGATCTGGCCTAGCGGAGTCAAGGGGTATTGCTCGTAGTTTATTTTTTCCCTCGGTCCGCCATAGTACACGTCGGGGAGCTGCTGGGAGAGCATATCGGGCGTGATGGTACCGGTACCATTGATCGGAGATGGCGATCGCGAAGACATGCTGGAATCCATGGCCATCTTGTTAATGCTGACTCGATGAAGTTTATCTCGCCCCGCTTTCGTCGCCAACTCGGAAGGAAGGTCGTAGAATGCCGCACGCGTGTTGCCTATTCCATCAGCATTGGCGAAGATAACATTGAGGGGACTGACTCTTGATCGTCTCTCCCCAAGCATGGACAAGCGTTACCGTAAGCTCCGCTTGCTGCCACGTCAAGGCGGATGGACCCTGGTTTCTCAGAGCTTCAAGAGAAGTTACGACGACTTTGGCGACGACCTCCATGTATACTTCTCGGTCGACGGCAGCCACCGCTTCAATGTAACTTCGGAAGGACTAGAGATTCCGTTCATCAGCTGACTAGATCGACACGAGTACCATCTGTCTAGCTTTAGCTGACTCACAGCTCGCATCGCCCAAAAGGCCGCAATCTCATCGTCGGCGTCGCTGTCATCCCCAGGCATCTCCCATTCTGCGTCGTCCGGCCAAGCGAGTTGTCGAACCAGGACTTCAAGAAGCGAGAAGAGAAATTGACGCTTCGCTCCGGTGAGTGGTACTATAGGAGCGGGGGGTAGCATCGGGGCGGCGCGGCCGTTGGCTGCCGCTGGAGGAGGTTGTGTAGCTTTCTTGAGCTGTCAAACAGGTCGGTCAGTACTCCGAATCGATGTTACAGCGCGGCGGATCTACACTTCTCAGGTATTCACTAACGAAAGTGCCAACGGAAGAGGCGACATCGTGGTTCCTATCACTGAGGAAGCGCAGAAGAAGTGGGAGTGCATTTGAGAGCATCGTTTCGGCCTCAGCCTTGAGCTCGGGGGAAAGGCCTTCTTCTTGTTTCTGCGGAGAGATCAGCCTTTGTTCTCCTCTTTGGCCGAGCTCCACATACCTGTTCGACGAATTTGTTCAGCTCCAAGCCATACGCACTCAAATCACCACCCAAAGCGACTCTGAACTGGTCCATCTCGTCGTCATCCTTGATCCCTCTGGTCTGAGCTTCCAGCGGATCAAGAACGGAGATTACATCGAGGACTCGCAGGACTTGCATTCGTTCTGGAGGATCTTTGATTCCTTTACTAATGAAGTTTCGAAAGACGTTTGCGGCCGCGGTACGTATTGGTGTGACGGATTGTTGGAGGAGTCGGTGAAGGAATGAAAGGGATTTGGGAGTGAGGGCGACGGCAATATCGATCCATGCTGCGAGAGTCGTCAGCGATCGTACGGCGGTCCCAGCATCACAACTCACGAGCCCAGAGTGCGAGAGCTTTGACCGCCAGCTCCACCGCCTCTTTCCACTTGGCCAGTTGTCCATCGCCACCGCGCGAGATGACCTCCAGTCCACTTTCTGCGAGACCTAGCAACCCTTCAACAGCAAGTCTCTCGTCTCCTCTTTGTCGGACCGCGTCACGAGCGTCCGCATCTCTTGCCAGACGGCCATCTGTAATTTCCCTTGCGCTTCGTAATGTGCTGTCGTGGACCTCTTGAGCAATTTCGACCAGCAAGTGACATGTAAGAATCGGTGGGTCGAGGTTCGTAGAGGAGGAAGGGGATGGTACGGAGAGGAGCTCGAAGTACGGGTGAAGGAACGTAGGGATGGAGGTCACGTAGGAGATGATAAAGCCTTGAGCGATAGTGTAGGCGAGTTTGTTACGAAAGACTGTGAGATAGTATCAGACTGGTTGGCGAGGACCCAAGAGCAGGCGCGTACAGGTTTGACCTCCTTCTTTCGATCCCTGGACATACTCCGTCCTGACGAACTCCACCAACGCCGTATACATGGCTTGTTGAGCGTCTATCGATATGGATTGTCCTCTGAGCGACATCGACATTAGCTGTTCATACCCAAGAATCATGAAATACTGACTTGTTGGTGAGCATTGTATCAACAATGGACTCGCAGAACATCCTCAAATCGGTTTCCAGCTTCACCTTGCCGTCCTTCCCGGAGACCGACGGGCCGGCAGCACCTGCTCCTTGAAGAAAGAGGGAAAGACAATCCTATTGCCACCCAATATCAGCTCCCGTCCCCTCGCACGACCTTGTGAGCAGAAACTGTACAAAGCAGAAACAGAGCACGCAGCAACGACACTCACCTGCCAAGTCTCCTCACACATCTCCCTAACTTTCTGCAAGTACCCTACGGCCTGCTCCTTGAGAGCTGGATCGACATTGCCCTCCGTCGAACCCGCTATTCGAATAGCCTGTGGAATATCGGTCATGTGAGGGGATTGAGAGAGCGCCATGATGGGCCGATGGATGCCTTGGATGTCGGATGTCCAGTCTGGCTCACAGACGTTGAAATGAGGGCCTGGAGGGTTGGACTGTCCTGTGGGGGGGTATCCTCGGTAAGCAGTGAGAGGTGTTTTGGTAAAACTAAGATTGACCCGAAGCAAAAACGACTTTGAATGCAGGCGCCGCCTCGGAGGCGGACTTCACCGCTTGGCGACTACACGTCACGATATGTAGGTGTTTGGCGCTTCAATGAGGCCTCAGAATGTCGTCAGTCTCCTTCTGCATGGTTCGATGCTTCCGTAGTAGCTGTCCTCATACTGGGAACCCAGAGATGTACTGACTTTTATTGTTGAAGAGAGCACAGGAGGCTAGAGGACGGCGGCAGAGATATCATCCTGTGCGGGTGGCAAAGGTCGCTGACGACGGTATTTGGCCGAGATGCATTGTCTGATGACTTTCAAATAGAAAGAAGACCTATTGAATTTCAGATGCTTACAAGAGGAGCAAGGACGGCTGTAGCCTCGACGTCACAGTCGACACTTCATTACTTTTCTACACCGACCCGGGGCTTCCTCACTACATTCCCGACATTGCGTCAACAGGACCGACGTGAGTGACATTCGTCACCTGGAGTCTAGATGGACTTCTAAGATGTCATGTAGTACCACATGGACATGTTCGCCCCCTTAAAAGAGCACCTAGGCGTTCAGGATTGCCTTTTGCCGATGAATACGAGCCGCCTCACCGGTCCGAGATCTCGGTACCATCCCGACCGATCTCGATACCTTCCGACCCACTTGGGGTGCTAGGGGACAGTCATGCCGCAAGGGAGTTGTTGGGACACGAGACGCTCGTCATTGTCAGGTAAGCTGCATGGGTAACTTCACCCGATCGCTCTACTTATATCTGTCAATGTAGACAGCTAGAGATGCTAAACGTCTTCATGGGTGTAAGTATCCTACTTTATTCAAAAGATGGTATAGCGACTGACAGCTGCCCATAGTTTGAACAGGCAAATAGATATGCTATCATGACTCCAGAGGTACGTCTCGGGCGCCACGTTATGCTCGGAATCCACAGCTGACGACACCACAGGGCGAGAATGTAGGCTAGTATGTCAACCCCTTCCTCCTACCGCGATATTCCCAGCTCATCCTCCAAAGCCTGGCAGAAGAAGAGCGATCCATCATCTCTGCCGTCTCGCGGCAGACCCTCCGGACCCACCGTCCATTCCGCTCTGTCGTCATGGACAAGACGGGAACACCAGTCCTGTGGATCAAACGACCATTCGCATTCATTAATTCCCGCATATTCGTCCATGCCTCCGAAGCAGAAGTTGGCAAGCTGGTGGGCGAGGCACAACAGTGAGTACACTGGAAGAAGAAAGTCAGTGTTCTTCCCTCAACCAAGTGCAGACAATGGCATCCGTGGAGAAGGCGGTACAATCTGTTCCAGCAGTGAGTGTCATTGGAGCATCTCGACTCGTGCATTCCTGAATATGTCTTAGGAGGAACGAGGAAACGTTCTCGCAATTCGCGAGGATCGACGGCGGTTTCTTCGCTTGGGACTTTTGGCTGAAAGACAAGGACGACCGTGGGTGTTTTTTCTCGTGTCCTGCTACAATCCGGTTGAAAATGGTATGCCTCAGGTCTCGTCGCATCCATCAACCGGAACTTCAGAGGACTGGGTCGGGAGCTGTTCACTGATACCGGTAAGCTGTGGCTTACAAGGCGATGTAGGCTGACAGCTTTCATCAAGGCCAATACGTGATTCGCTTTGATTCTGCTGGAACCGAGCTGGATCTCCCTCCGGGATCTAGCGCGAACGTCCAGGGCCAAAGTCTGATACTCCCAAGCGGAAGGGAGGGCGGCTTGACGCTAGATCAACGGGCCATGACCCTCGCGACCGCAGTATCCAGTACGTTTTGTCTGCACATGAGATGATCTAAATGTTAATGCTGCTCATAGTCGACTTTGACTACTTTTCCCGCCACTCGGGCAGCGGGTGAGCTTAAACCTCTTCTGCGCTGAAATATGCCAGAAAGCCAAAGCTAACGCGTACAGCGGGATGGGCTTGCCATTCTTTATGTGGGGCGGCGGGGACGGCGGCTCTGATCTGAATCGTGATCCCATCCCCTCACAACCGACGGACGCGCCGCCTGGGACTGGAGCTGCAGCTGAAACCGCTGGCACTGGAAGCGAAGCTGACATCTATGGACAGCAGCAGCAGCAGCCGGAGAGGCTGGGTGGAAGTGATGCTTCTGATCCGGGCTCCGGTGGGGGATTAGAGGGCTACGGGGAGGAAGGTGGCTGGGTTGGGGAGAACGATGAGGTCATGCAGGATCCGTGGTCACAGGGGAGCGACGAAGGGTTCTTTGGAGGCTCTGGTGGAGGTGGAGGGGGCGATTGGGGTGACTGGAGCTGAGGAGTGGAATGGAGCAATGAGGATGGCTATCAAGTAGAACTAGGCATGCTGCATATTTCTCAATGATGTATTCTCTTCCCCTCTCTACGCTTTCGATTTTGGCTAAAGACCGTCGTCAGCTGTTGTTCACACAGCTGGACGTTTACGGTAGCTGACCTTGCAGTCCTCCATCACCGTGTTCTTGATCAACACCATCACCCGGTTTTGGTCATCTTTATTCGGGATCGAGTTGTCGTGCTCGTAGCTCGCCCCGATAGCCAACTTGCTTCCATCGGGCGAGAACGCGAGCGCCGAGATGGCCGTCGGGTACTTGGGGTACATCTTCATTCGCTTTTTGGCATTGTGGTCCCAAATCGAGATCAAGCCGTCTGATCCACCGGACGCGAAGGTGTTGTGACTGGGATAAGAATGTCAGCTCTTCGTGGTAGGAGAGAGCTATGGAGATGAAACGAAATGACACGTACATGGGGTGGTAGGCCAGTGCGTTGATGGGGTACACACAGTCGACGCCGTCGACGGCTTGACGGTGTGCTCGGAAAGCGTATTTCAGCGCCTGGGCAGCCGGGTCCGGGTCAAAGTACTCGACAGCAATACGGCCCTCGATCGAACCTGATGCCCAGCCTGGTTGTTCCCGTCAGGCAAAGGTCTCGCAGAAGGGGGACCACGATGCCGTACCTTTACCGTCGATCATGCATGCCACGCTTCGCGTAAGGAACTTGAGCGCGCTCTCACGCTGTTGCGAGGGCTTGATCTCGGCGTCCAGCGAAGCCGCGGCGAGTTCCGGGACTTTGTAGACGTACACATGACGGTGAGCCATGGAGATGAGGAGAGAGGAGGAGGAGGGCGCGTAGGAAAAGTTGTAGATCCGGGAGGGGAGCGTGTGGGAGGATCTCAGTGGTGTTTCGGATGATCTGCTCGCTTCTCTTTAGTTGGGAAAGAGGAAGAAAGAGGAGGACAACCTACGGGTCCCAGACTTTGAGGGTGGAATCCCATGAACCGGTGATCAGAACGTCTGCATGTGCGTGTCAGTTCTGGTACAGACCTCATTCACCCAACGGTTAGCTTACTTGACTCGGGAGACCACACCATGGTGGAGATGGCGTCATCGTGTTTCCCGAGGACTCTACATTGTCCCGTTTGGAAATCCCACCTTGAAGGAGAGTCAGGTTTGAGACCGAGACACCTTAACAATGCAACTCACTGCCTCACACGCTTATCGAGACCGCCAGAGAAAGCGATATTGGGCGAAGATCCGAAGCAGACCGTCAAGACCGCTGCTGGATGTTGGAAGCTGGAACTGAGGGTCAGTGGAAAGTCATGGAGAATGGAGGATGAGTGTACATTTGTGGTGCGCTCGGAGGGGTTGTCAATGAGTGCAGCGAGATGGACTATATGATACTGCAGAGTTAGCGCTGGGTACCTTCTGCCAGGAAGGATACACGCACGCTATCCCAACTTGACACAAGCAATTTTGACGAGTCTGACGAAAACACCAAGGAGGAAATCCCGTCCGTGGGCGGCTGCAGTGATGTATCGCCTGTGTTTGTATTGGCGTCAGCGAGCTGCGCACCATCTCGGGACGACGATGATATACCTGCAGACATTGTCGAGTGGGTGTGTTGATGAGACAATATCGAAGAGGAGACCCGAGGTTGAGGATAATTCGGTCGTTTCAACGCGGTTGTTTTTCAGATTCAACCATCCACTTTCCGTCGACGCTTTTTGGCACATTCAGTCTGCCGTGCTCCTTGTCGCCAGGATGAGCTCGTATCAAGCGCGGGATACGTCTGGCCCTATGGACTATGAGTGGACCCATCCCGCTGGTCGTATCGCCCAGTATCTCCCAGATGACGACGGACCCGCCAGGAAGCGTAAGTTGAGCTGTTTTCTGAGCAAGGACGACCGCTGAGGTGTATGGGCAGGACTGCACAGCGAGATCAATAACCAGCCGCCCTTTGATCCATTTGCATCACCCCGTCCCGCCGTCAAATTCGGCTCTGCGTCGTCGTCCACCTCCCTCCCGTTCTTGTTTCCCGGACCGTCGCTCGCCCCGTGCCCCTCGTTCCCGAAATACGATCCCAATCAATGGGCCTCCACGACCTTTGGCCTGCCGTCCTCGTCGACGAGTCGCATCGAGGACGTCGAGATGAAGTTTGGGGATAGCCCGGCTCGCCCTGAACCGCCTAGCGAGACGCAGGTTGAGGTCGGAAACTCGGACCCGCACGAGGAGGAACCGATAGAGGAGATCAGACCCTTTGCGCTAGGAGCTGTTTCGCGTGTACGCAAAAGGCGACAGAGGGAATGGGGTAGATTGGACAGACGAAGAGACGATAGCGCGAGTGAAGGGGAAGGCGAGGGCGAGGCAGAGGTATGTCGGTGATCTTTATCTTCGCACTGAGCTTTGGGCTGACTCGTTAACCGCAGGAACACCGGGTCGGACGGCGTACTGCAGAACACCACTACAATCTCCATATTCCTGCGCCTCGTATGGACTATTCCGAAATGATCTCCATGCTGAATGGGTGCGTCTCTCGTTATTCGACCCGAGTTGCACTGACCTTTTCACAGCTGCACCCGTATTGTCTTCAACGTTTCCCTCATATCCATCTTCCTCTACATCGTCGTGATTTCCATCTTAGCGATCAATAGCGACGTCAACGATCTCATCCGGGAACACTCGCGGGAAATCCTGCACGAGATCGCCCTCTGCAGCAAAGAGTACCTAGTAAATCGGTGTGATCCATCGGTACGGACACCGCTGTCGTGAGTACCATACCGCTCTTTCGGCAGGGCTCGATCTGAAATGTGCTGTAGGGAGGCCTCGTGCAAAGCCTGGGAAATCTGTATGAACCAAAACCCGACGGTCATTGGCCGATTCCAGGTCCTCGCCGAGGTCTTCGCTGGTGCGTGGACAACCTTCGTAGACGTCATGTCGTTCAAGACCATCGTAAGTGGATTCACGTGCTGTAAGACGACGCTGAGCGGTTCAACCAGGGTTTTACGTTGATCGCGTTCGCCCTCTTCGTGTACATGGCGAATACCGCGCTGTTCAGTCCACGATCTGCGCCTGCTCCTTCCCCGCATCATCAGCCACCTCAGCAGTTCCTGCAGCAGCCTTATTCGTTTCCGGCACAAGTTTCTGGGCAGATGGGAAGTCATATCCAAGGCGTCGATCAAGGGGGGCAAATCGCTTGGCAGCCAGAAAAGCGTAAACAAAGGTGGTCATTCTTCTGGTGATTCGTAACCTGTTTTCTTGTGATTTGATATGACTGTCAGCGGAATGTGATCCGCTGTCGCTATGCATAGCTCACTTGCCATCGCCCGCGCTTGGACCATGTTACCAGCGCGGAGGTCCCATTCCATCCGCTCGGCATCACCCCCAACCTCGTCGTTGCCACTGCCACATTGCCGCGCGTCAGCTCGGGCCAAGGCACAGACTACCCGTTAGCCGGATTCAGACTCGTCGTTGATCCAATACTCGCATCGACAAGTTGACTCATCCATATCTACTGTACCAGTCACTGTCCACCTTACGTTCAAACACTCAGCTCATACAACTAGCTCGACTACCGAAAGAGGGATCCACGTAAAACCACTTCCCCCTCCTTCATCATCCAGCGCTACCTGGTTCGTGGATTCGCCATTACAGAGACAATCTAGCTGTCCAACGGCGTCGAAGCAGCCCGCTGACCATACATACCTCTCACGTAGAGTCTCCTCACTCTAGTACCCTCCCACAATGTCGCGCTTAACTTCCAAGCGACACCCTGATCTCCTCGTGAGCATCCCATCACCCGTTTCCGTACCTCCCTCAGTACCGCTGATCCCAACTAGTCGTGCAATTTCAACCAAGACTACTCGTGCATATCGGTCGGGACCAAGAAGGGCTACACCATCCTCAATTGTGACCCATTCGGCAGGGTCCATTCCAAAAGCGAGTCGTGAAGTGGGCGGCTCTTTCGTTTGGCTGACGGTGTGATGGGATAGATGATCAGGGTGCAACGGGTATCGTCGAGATGCTTTTCTGCACGTCCCTTGTTGCCCTCGTGGGTGCCGCAGATCAGCAGCCGGCGAATTCTCCTCGGAAGTTGCAGATTGTCAATACAAAGGTACCGTGGGATTTCTTTGCGAGATGTGTTTTAGCTCACACTCTTGATCTCGGTAGCGACAATCGACGATCTGCGAGTTGATCTTTCCGACATCGGTACTGGCCGTCAAGCTCAACAGGAAACGACTGATCGTGGTGCTCGAGACGGAGATCTACATCTATGACATTTCGACCATGAAGCTTCTGCATACCATTGAGACAGGACCCAACCCAAATGGTCAGCTGGATAGTGCCCCGCGGACAATTGATTAACTGACACCTATCTCTAGCTGTTTGCGCTCTGTCGTCGTCCTCCGATCATTCCTACCTAGCGTACCCATCTCCCTCCCCATCCACGACTCCTCTATCGACCTCTTCCGTTCCTCCTGCCCCGCCTGCTCCGACAACGGGCGACGTCCTTTTGTTTGACACGCTCAACCTTTCCGCATTAAATGTTATCCAAGCGCACAAATCGCCCATCTCATGCCTCGCTCTGAACTCCACCGGAACGATGCTAGCGACGGCCTCGGACAAGGGTACTGTCGTTCGAGTATTCTCGGTTCCCGACGCCAAGAAGCTATGGCAATTCAGGCGAGGCTCGGCGTCTGCCAGGATATTCTCGATAAATTTCAACCTCATGTCGACGTTATTGGCCGTTTCGTCAGATACGTCGACCATCCACATCTACAAATTGGCGTCGCGAAAGGGTCAACTGGGCGAAGCGGCGATCCCATCCTCAGGATTTTCAGAACCGCGGTCTCCGACACCATCAGAAACGCCTTCGTCTCCGCCCCTCAACGCGAGCCATCTACCGAGCTCTTCTTCAGCCACCTCGAGTCTGAAACGGCGGTCGTACTATATCGGCAAGAGCTTTGTAGGCGGCGTCGGGGGGTACCTTCCAAAGGGAGTGACGGAGATGTGGGACCCGCAGAGGGATTTCGCGTTCATCAAACTGAGAGGAAACCCGGGTGGACGCACGGTCGTTGCGATGTCTGGGTAGGTAGCGCGAAGGTTGGTGAGATGGGCGGCACTGACGAGTCTACTGTCACAGGACCGTTCCCCAAGTCATGGTGATCTCTGCGGAAGGTCTGTTCCAGGCATACAATATCGATTTGGAAAACGGGGGCGAATGCTCGTTGATGAAGGAGTTCTCGTAAGTAGACTGGAGGATAACTATACATTGGGACTGACGGCTCTATTCACTTGCAGGCTATTAGGAACGGACGACTCCAACGGACTTGGGGCGCTTAACGGAGATTAGGAAAGCGAGAACACTGTCTAGTTGTATATGCATTCTCTGATGTAACCCATGTGGGTATGGACCCGATCTGCGAGATGCGCCAGGAAATTGCCACCTGTCGATTATTGTATATGGGTATTGCGTGAGAAACAGCGCTCGGTTTCAATCGTTCCGTCAAGTCCGTTACTTCGTACCCAGTCATGGATAGACCCATCTTTAGCCATGCGGTGTGGGTGTTATGGCGACAGGGTGAGGAAGGCTTATTTGCGTGAATGTCTGATGCTTGCTGAAACTACGTTTGGGGTATTGAAGAGGCGGTGCTGGAATCACGGCGGCGTGACTTTCATCAACTTTTGGCCGACTTTCAAGCGGGGAATAGGCAGATGGTGATGTCTGGAATATGCATCTCACATGGTGTGTACAACCTTGGCGGCCGACTGACCGTCTACCTCAGAAAGCCTCTGATGGCTCCGCCGACATTCTGCTTATCCAGCAGGAACGTGTCGTGACCCCATACGCCGCCCAGCTCGTAATACGTGACCTGCTCGTTTCCCGCAAGTGCGAGCGCATCTGCCAATTCTCTTTGCTGTTCCACGGGGAATAAGACGTCCGACTGGACGCCCAGTACGAGCGTGGGGATATCTTTCAGCCGCGCGAGCCCCTGGGCCAACTCAGGCAGGTGGGGCGACTTCGAGGTGGGAATGAACCGCTCGTTCTTCTTGTTCGACGATGCGCCTTCCGGCACGTCGGTCGGTTGCGGAAACTGCGGTCCGTCGGGGTAGGCGGCGTTGTACCGGTCCGCGAGGGACTGCAGTGCCGGAGCAGTCATGTCAAACAAGTCCATCGCTTTCGAGAGGTAGATCATCGAGTTGGCGTCGTACGTCAGACAGAAGCGCTCGCCCTGGTGGTCGAGATACGTCTCGATGAGGAAGTCGGGAGACAGTTTCGGGATGCTCGAGATGGACGAAGAGGAGGCAGAGGGTTCGGATTCCGAGGACATGCGACGGCCGAATCGTTGTTCCCATTCGGGACCAGAGCGGTAGGTGATCGTGGCGATCTCTGTGGAGA